>JAEQBH010007692.1:0-104279 GCA_016808115.1 Tetrastigma voinierianum
GAATCCTAGTCCCGTGTCGTCCCTTCTTCGCCTGCTAGGCATGACAAAGACGAGGTCGCCTAGCGGGCATGCACCTGAAACTGAAGGCCTGCCTCATCACAGCGAGGCAATGTTGTAAGTGATGGTGAGGTCGTAGATGGTAAACATGTGGCCTCGTAAGACTAGAGATGTGGGTGGTAGTGGTGGGATGACATGTGGAGTAGAAGTCTCGGGGGGTAGTGTAGAATACTCGAGTGGTATGAAAGTCTCAAGGGTAGTGTGGAATACTCTGGTGGTATGGAAGTATCGAGGGGTGGTGTAGAATACTCGAGTGATATTAAAGTCCTGGGCAGTGGACACTCAGTGGTATGGAAGTCCAGTGGTGGGACACTCAGTGGTATGTAAGTCTCATCAAGAATCCTATTTATTAAAGACAATTAAATCACACCCGCCACTGCCATCGTCGACCATGACCTCACCCACCACCTATCCTCTTCCTTTCTTCCCTCAACCTCGGATCGTTGCATCTAACTACATTAGATAACGTAAGAGGTTCACATGGGATAACCATGATATAGATGCCTCCTCATCGTGTGCAACGAAGCGATGATCCTCTCCAAATAGGCGTAAAACTAATCTAACAATATGATAAATGTCATACAATAAGTCTGAGTAAGCCTCATGAGATATAGTAGCAATGTCCACCATCCTAGAGATCTAAAAAAAACAAACCAAATAATTGCAAATTTTTTATCTATTCATTCAAATTTGAAAAGACCAGAATTTAAAAACCCTGACTTCTTACCAACAAGTGGGATGTCGAGGTCAGATATATGTTCTCATTTGATCCTTATGGAGTAGTGGTGTAATCAAACGTCGTGTAATACGTCGATACCATTCCATATATGGATCATGGAAGTCCATAATAGCCGTTGTAGGAGGTATGTGATGATCCTCTCTAATAAGGCAACTTATTATGCATCATATGTCTCCCAATCGTACTTGTGGCGTCCTCGTCTATCAACTAAAAGTTACTAAATGTAGCTTTTGCTATATCGAGCAAGATGGAGGTATCCCCTGATGAAGGCCGAATTGATGTAAGAATCGCTCCTAACAATGTCACTCTACAGTCTCAAAGCAGATAAATTGTGACATCGTCCACCAAATCTCCTGATAAGCTAAACATATATCAAGTAGATGGGCAACCGACTCTTCGATGTATGGCTCTCTTAACACCTACAAATATCCACGCTACATTAATGTTAATATGACTAAAATTATCGTTATTATGAATATGACTAAAAATAATATATATTAATATACAATCACCTGATCATGAATTTGTGCATCCAACTAGTCTCGATATAAGGCGAGCACATCAGATGGGTTATTCACCCATGATAAAGGTACTCTCGATTAATATACAATTACCTGATCATGAGTCTGTGCATCCAATTTTTTAATTCAATTTATATTTTTAACCATATTTTATAAAATTGATATGCATATAAAGTCATAATTCACTCCAATCAAAGCACTACACCTTATGTGCAGCATATGCTCTGAAGTTATAGAGACTTCAAGGCATGCTTTAAACTATTTGCAAATTACATAATTTTGGCACAATAACTCCTATATACTCATAAAAAAAAACCAATCCTCCTATGTATAAACCCATTTTATTAATGTAATATTATAATTATCAGGTTCTTGGGATTCAAATCATGAAAGGAAAAGATGTTGCTTGCAATCTAAAAGAGGAAAATATCACTAGCAGAATCAACTTATAATATAATGGGTTTCAAGAAACTGCATTGGATACCAAGTTTTCGGGTTTCACACAGAGGACTCCGCCTAGGTTAGGAGTCATTAGTAAATATAATCTCAAAAATGGATCATACTTACTACCATATAGCTAGTCTCAAATTGCAAGAAAATATTTGATGGTTTTGGTTTTACACATAAACATCAATAAATAATACGAAACAAAATTGAGCAATCCAGGTTTTCATGTGAAAATTATCCAAGTTCATTCTTCTTCCCGTAATAAGTTTTCATTTCAGATCACCAAATCATGGATGCCCCAAACCCGGGGTCCGTTGACAACCCGTAGTCCCAGTGAATACTAGTGGATGCCTGCAACCCGACACCACTACCTAAAATCTGCAAGCAGAGCCTCACATTTGTACCTTGGGCCCACCCAAGTATAAACTGTCCCCACAATCAACAAACGACCACATTCCGGTCCACATGCGAAAGAGAAAATAGCCACTCGCTCATGCATCAATACTCACAAAATATATAATAACTATATACAATAGTTCAAGAGTTAATAAATCACTCTTTAATTCAACATATTAAAATCTCTGTAGGCTCGAATACATGTTATACAAAAGTCTCTACCAAAGCCAACCCGGCTTTTTCTAAACACGGTCTCAGAAGTGAGAGCATCGTCCTCCCGTGATACTCCCTCGCACCGGGGGCCACATCCCCGACAAAAATAACAAAGCCCGTGAGTGATAATTTCCTACGAGGTTACTCCCACCTAAGTGCACATGTCATGGCAAAACAATCACATCCAAGCAATTACATGAACCTACTCGAATGTCTACATGCCCAATCCCATGTCCCGAGTCCTCACGACTTCACATGCCTGCTCGAACGTAGTAAATATCCAGCTTTCAAAACAAAAGCTTTGTTCGAAAACCTACCATCTAATTTTGGTAAATATATCGACTACTCCTCCGAGGCGAATTGTCGGATATTTTTCTCCGAAACAAGCCATGGTCTTCAGAACCGCGATCCGTTGACAACTCTCCAAGACAATTCTTCAAAAAATCTTCCTTGAAATTCCTTTCACAAACATTTTCGTTTTTATTTCAATTTCATGTCATGCACTCACTCCTAATATTCTATAAAGGCCTCAAATGCATATAATTACGACGCTAATCCCCACAAACTCATGCTAATATCTAAAACATGTATATACTAACATAATTAATCCACATAAACCATGTTATTAAATTCACATCAATAACACCAAAATTAGCTCACATGGACTAATTAACAAACACAAGAAATTCATTTCAATCACTCAACATCAGTAAAAATTCACACCAAAATCAGCTGATTATTCCACGCGGAATGCTGAAAACCCCGTTAGCAAATCGCTCACGGCCACAACAATAAGGATTTTCTCCACTTGCCTAAATGTTTCAGACCGAAACGCGACTAACGGTTTTGAACATCTCAACCATTTACATGGCTCTTAGCCAAAGAATAAATACAAGTAGGAAAATATCCTCACCTCTTGAGTTGCTCCGGGACTCCACCAAATCAGTGTCCAAGCGTAGCCCGCCAGATCGACTTGCTTCGCCCGCCGAGAACCGACGGCCCGAACTGGCCAAAATCTAGAGAGAATGAGCTCTCTCTCTCTAAACTCAAAAACCCAACTGCACCTTCCCAAATTCTCGCACGCTTTGCTTTCAAACAATGGAGAAGAAGATTAGATAGCATTTTCATTCCTATTCTCAATAAATATTTCATAATTCCCATCTTGTCCCTTTTTCTTGATTTTTGACACATGACTTAATCTAAGTCATCCATCTCTATCTTCTCTCAACTCATGCAACATAGTCACATGGGTACATGTAGTCAGACTTTTGCCTGGTGACTACATAGTTCTCACGGTCGCTTTATCAGCACCCGGCCACCCAAGTATTCGAAAAACGTGAAATTCCGACTGTCTTGGAATTCGACGTGGAAGCTAGATTTCGTGAGACGATTCCAACGATGAAATCCGTTTCGTCATCCGAGATCTAGAAAAATTTCGGATTTTTACCGAAATGACCATTTTACCCTTTTTTAGAAAATTCGAATTTTCCCAGGTTTTACAAAATCTAACCATTGCTAATATATTCACATATTCCTTCAGACAGAAATCTGGGCCAAGAATCTACAACCTTATAGCCAAAGCTCGTCGACCGACAAGTTACCATGAAGCGTCGTTAAAACTCGGAAACTCGTATTTGGAAAACGGGCTATAAAATTTTTCACTTTTCTATCAAATCACACCTTTAGATTTAACGAAAATCCGGCAGCATAACGACTGCACGGTGGTCAAGCCCGAAATACAAAATCACTTATAAAAACAATACACTTCTGCAATGTTTCCAAATGTCCAACTACAACAATAAAGGACCTCTGGTTCTCATCAAAATATAAGATAAGGATAAATCCAACATAATTTTATCGCAACCCTGCTTTTCTCAAACCATGCATGCATATTTTTTACAAAAATGTCATGATTTTTTAACTTTTACTACTTTTACTTTACACCTTATCTTTATATATAATCACAACACAATGTCTAGGACTCGAGGATCCCTGAAAAGCTCCTTCTGGCCTAAAACACTCAAAGACCGAAAAATTATTTAAAAATAGAAAACCGTGAGCCAAACGGGCTCAGTGAGTATTATAAGTTCCAAATGTTGTTGTCTTCAGATGACTCAATATGAAAATTTGTATTATAAATGTTGTAAAACTCCGTTATGAGAAAACTCCGAAGCTGCTATGAAACCATTTCTCGAAACTATTTCTAACGCCGAAAACCGTCGTGAACCGCTTCGTCGAAAACTGCTTTTAGCGCGGGTGGTTAATATCTCAGTGCTATACCAGAACTCGGCACCAACCACTGTAATTATTTCGAAATACCCTAGACGCGATGCCTCTAATTAACCCGCATCGACATAGTGAACTCCTAACACTACCCTAGCTTAATATGGTCCTAAGTGAACACGAAGGGATCTATATAGCGCATAATGGAACCCTGAACCAAAATGCTCCTGGATGGAACCCCAACCAACACCTCATCGCTACTGCACTGCACAGCGCCAACCATATACCCGGCGTAACTATATACCTCGAATGGAGGCGACTCCTTTATATAAATATCTTGCGTCCCAACACGATTCTTAGACGGGCAATATAGTTAATCATGTATCTATAACATTGTCGTGCCTTGATCAAAATCGTCGATCGGAAGCATTTGTCTTAATCTAGGGGTTTCTTTAAGCGAGACTGGCCCCATTTAATCTTAATCGACTTTCTGTGAGTATATTAGTGGGAGGTAAAATTGCTTTATAAATTACTTTATATTTTCAAAGCACTTTTCAAATTTGTAATTTAAACACTTTCGTTTTAGAAAATGATTTTGAGTACTCACCTTTTCTACTCACTAAACTTGAGCACGACTCCACAACTTTTCTCGCCTTTGCTTTTAAAACTACGTACTCAAGCGATACGGCGAAAACGTGTCCTTTGCCTATAGGCGTAAACTTAACGTACTTCACTATTCATTCTTCACTATTCACTATTCATACGTATTCACTATTCATACATATTCATACATATTCACTATTCATACGTATTCAGCATTTCCCACGTAAATCAAATGAAATCCTGTGATTTCGGTATCCGCAGCGTAACTCTCGATCGCGTGGAAGTAAGCTTTAACTCTTGGTCGAAAAATTACATTGTTAGGCATTCGTAAATATGAAAAACCAAAAATTAGGATTTTGAATTTTCACGCAGTCTCGATAATCGTGTTTTAGTATCTGCGCGTAGCCGCCAAATCGCGTAGAGGCGCTTTTCGTTTTAGTAGATGGTCTGAGGTCAGATTTAATCATCGAAGAAAGAAAGCGAAGAAAGAAATAAATTAAAAAAAAATCTCTCTCATTTTCCTTGTATTTCTGTACATCCAGGCTTACACCTTGAGTGCCATTTGTAACTTTTATGTTTGTTTTTTTTTTTTCAAGTGGGACCCATATATTCTTTTAAAATTCTTTAATTTGTACTTTCCCCTCGACTCTTAATTGCAAAGTGTCGCGGTCTTTGAAAAGCTTTCTGATTTTATCGTAATAACAAGCTTAGGGAATCTCTACGTGGCTAAAAATCTTTTGGTGTACAAATGCGACCCTACGGTTACATGTACCGTACACTCTATCGGGACGGGGCGTTACAATTCATATCTTAATACATGTTCTACCAACCGCAACAAAAGCCCTAAAATCGAAGTACAAGTAGGTTTACTTGCTATGGAGGATAATTGCAGTGATTAGAATAGAGTAGCTGATCGGATAGCTCAAAATGCATGGAAAAATCAGCTCTAATAGTCATCTGAGAGGAGGAGGAGGAGTGGAGGAGAAAAAGGGAGAAAAGCAAATGGAGAAGAAAAAATGTACCTATGTTTAAAAGCATTAATGTTGCGGCATTGATATTTTTATAAAGTTCAATCATAGTAGTCAGCATTTGTGGCGTTGTAATTTTTAAAGTTGATGTTGTAGTCGATGTTACGGCATTGATAATGTGTATCTGAAAGCGTGGATATGGCCAGCTAGTTTGGGCGTTATTTTTCGTTTCAAACTTATTTTAGTAATTTTATTTTTAAATAACCTTAAATATGTCCAAAACTATAGAAATATGCCTAAATACAGTATAGTTTTTGTCACGTTGATGCAAAGTATCTGCGAAGAGATACACCTACACATTGAAAAGACAACTCTGCAATTTTAAAATTTTTTGAATGTAAGTGGCATTCTGCTTGAAGATCTGTTTATAATTTGAAAATTTTAATTCTGATAAAAGTGTCTTTAAAGAACATTTCGTAATTTTGAGAATTTTGAATTTAGACTTAAATTGTCTCTTGAGAATGAAAAAACAACTTTAAATTGTTAAAATATTATCTTGAAAATGCGCACTGAAGAAGCGGCTTTTATAATTTTAAAAATTTTGAATTTATATTAAGCGTGTCTTTAAAGAAATGGCTCTGCGAAAGAAGCTGAAAGTGTTTGAAAAAGCGTTTTATAATTGTTAATGTTATATTAAAAGTGTCTTTTGTATAAACATTTTTTAAAAATTCAAAAAAATAAGACACTTTTCCAAAAAACTGAAAGTGTCTCTTTAAATTATTAAAATATTATATTAAAAATGTCGTTTGAAAAAATACTTTCTAAAAAATTCAAAAAAATGAAAATCTCTTGAAAAACCTTACAAATAACTTTACACTCGGCCTTTTTACTATTAAGAAACACACCTTTTGAAATTTTATCCTACGATGTCAAGATTCACGTGAAAACTACAGTATACTTAAGATTGGATTTTCAAACCATGCTTTTCAAGATTTTTAAAAATTATTATTTTCATAAAGATCCCAATAAATTCAGAGCTCTTGCATTAAGTGAAACTGATTAAAAACAGAAAAAGAAAAAAAAAGATTTGCAGAAGTAGTAATATTCACTTTACTGTGATTTAAGGCTATTTAATACCAGTGAGCGGTTCAATTATAATAGGAGGTGAATATTATGCAAGTGATTGATGGCGTTTTGCATATCCAAGAATGCAAAGATCATTCTCTCCCCTTTTTTTTTGGGGGGGGGGGTGGTTGGGGGTGATGATGGGGGGTATTGATGGTTGGGTCATGTGAAAGATGACATCTCTCAAAATTCTGAAATGAGTCTTCAATACTCATTTTAAGATGATGTGAAATGCTTAATACCGTATGAGATGGTACAGGACGAAAGTATAAATGATCATTCACATCAACCAAGGCTCTCTGAGGGGGTGGGTGGGAGTGAAACAAGGGAATTACATTGTTCAGTGGGGGAAAAAACAAAACGAGGTTACAAATACCTAATAGATCTTACAAATATATATATCAATGGCACCATGGTTCAATTCTTCAACCCTCTACAAGTGGTACAGATACAATTTACAAGGCGGCAATGCAGTATCCTCCCTTTCTTTAATCAGAAGATGGCAGTACTCTCTGGGAGGTGGAATTTTGGTTAGAAGAAAGAAACACAACACCACATTTGCCAGCAAGAACCAGCTACTGCTTGCAATCGAAATAATAAGGGAATGGTCGGCCAACCACCATTAATAAGAATTGACCACACCCAATATTTATATATATATATATATTGAGCAGAATGGGACTTCAAACCTGAGGCTTAAGATTACAGTTACAAAGAATAGGAATCCACTGAACACTAAAATGTATGTGGATAAGGAGGCCTTAATGCTTCTAGGTATAGGCTCAGAGCATGTTTTGTGACGAGCTGCTCGTACTCAACTGTCAGCATTTATAGACTCATCCTTACTAGATGTTACAGAGACATTTACAGACAATGAACCTGAAATGAGAAATTTTCAAAGGAAAAACAGTTACTGAGCGAGAATGGACAGATAACCGGCAAAGAACAGTTCTGAAGTGTGCTGATTGAACTCACAGTCATAGTTAGCCCATCAATCCGTTGATGAGCAAGGTCATAAACAAAGATTTTATCCTTTAGGACAAGATCTGCAAAAAGAAAATAAACCAGAAATGTGAGTGTAAAGTGTGGTACTGGTAGAGTCGTGGAACATCAAAATGGTGGATTTCAAATTACATAATTCGGTCATCCATGTTTTGCAAAAGTAACAAGTAAATAATACTCCACCATTGATTCTACAGATGGTTTTTATTTCCAAAAGTCACCAGGAATTAAATCCAGATAATCCAGATGCATGGGTAAATAAGAAAATACTAGACAAATACTAGAACACAAAAGAAGAGGAAAAGCACATCAAAGAAGCAGAAAACTAGAATAAAAGAAGTGCAGATTGATAAAAACACAAAAAAAAAGAAAAAAGAAAAAAAAAAGGCTGCACAATAAATGAGAGCCATTTGCTGAACCCCAATGCCAATGCATCGCATTGTACCTGTGAAGTGTTAAGTCATTCCTGTAATGTATGGTAAACTCAGTTACTGGATACATTACATTTTAAAGTGATTGAACACCCCACGGTAGCATAAGAGGAAACACTACAAAAGGTGGTGGTTGGACTGATGGAGGATATCGTCACAGCCCCAACCAAGTATCCAGCATATGCTCATCAAAGAGGCTTTAGTCAGGGTCCAACCTCCTAAAATTGTTAGCCCTGGTTCCGTAACTTTCTGAAATCCAATGCACCACATTGCAGCACCATCCTGTGATACCACGGTTGCAAATATAAAAGAAAATGTACAGCACATCTCTCAGCAGGGACAAAGTGTAGCAAATCATGTGCTTCCATAAATTTAGAAATTAAAATAAAAAAGATGCAAGTTGGGGCGCTTACAGCAATAAAATGCATAAGGTATTCTCCTGGTTTTAAAACCATGGATGCACCACCTGCAAAGTTTAAACTTACTGGGGGAAATATTTCATCTATACTGCACAACAAACAGATTTGGACACAGTCAGTTTTTAAATAATGAAAGTAAAACCATAAAATTGCAGAGCCTTTCCTGGAAATAAACAATGGCCCAAAAATCACGGCAGTTAAATTAGAAAACCAACCTGGTGGAACCAGATAACACTAGTTTTCCTTTTGAAGGAAGGGAGTCGTTGATGATGAAACAGTTGCAGTTACCTGCACATTCAATGTTGCAGGTCACAATTCAGAACAGACTGAAAGCAGCTTTAACAACCAGCATTTAGAAAAAAGCAGCTTGTTACCAAGCTTCAAGGCCATCACAACTGGGAGAACAATCTGCTCTAAGTATAGATATTAGCAACAAAATGAAAATTAAGGTTAAATACCAGAGATTACAAAGAAAGAAAATGTTAAGGAAAATGACTATGTATTTTGATAAAGGGAAAAATACTAATAATAAAGTAAGAAAAATGGAAAGATTTTTCCACCATTTTCCTCAGATGAGAAAGCAAGGAAAGTTTGAGGAAATTGATCCTTTCAACAATTCAAATTTCCCTCAATTTTTCCATAAACAACCAACCAAGAAAAATTCCACAAAAATTTCATACGTTTTTCTTTCCTTGTATTTTTTTTCTCTTTAATTTTCTTTTCCTTTAAACTTTGTGAGTACTAAACATAGGCTAATGTTACCTTAGAGATCACAACAAGCAATTAACTATAGAGCTTCCCAATTGTTAATAACACTATAGTGTTACAAATGAACAAAAATAAAAAACAATAAACAACGACAAGTTTTATGGCTGTCTGGATAAATGGTAATTGTCAACATGGAAAAAACCAATGTCACCAAGAACTAAATCTATTTATGCCTAAATGCGGTAGTTCATGTTTTCTTCCACAAATACAATCTTTGTTATAGACTAAGCAATGAGGATAATGAGGAGGAGGCACCACAGAAATGGCATGTTTGAGCCCACTATCAAATTGATAAACCCCCCATCCGTTATACCTAAGTGAGGAAGGGCATGGGCAGGGGAGGCGGATGGCAAAGTGTACTTTGACCTGGAAGAAGAAAATTAGGCAGCAACAGGAATATGCTCTAAGACCCTATTGGTTGGGGGGACAGGGTTGTTAAGAAACCATTTTTCTGCAGAGGGCAGGGAGCTACAGTTTAAATGGGAGGAAAGGAGAGTGGTCTGGGCATCTTTTAGCTGGGTATTGAGAGCAAATCCCTTGGGAGAGCACAAACCTCTCGAATGTCTACTTTTTTTCTAATACTTACTGTTTTTTACATCTCAAATAAAATTTAGATTCTTCATCTTTTGCCCTATTTTTCTGCTGGCTTGTCAATTGAGTGTGTGGGTGTGTATCAAAGTGGTATCAGAGCATAACGATACGTACAAGGATGGGAAAACACCTATTGAGTTACAGCTAGAGGCCATTGACGAGTATGTGGGGCGCTTGGAAGTTATGGAGGAGGAGGTGCAGTCAGTAAAATCTGGGATGTAGAGAGGGTTTGACTCGGTTCACGAAAGTCTCCAACGGATTCCAACCTAGGAAAGAGGCTTGGATGCCATAATGGTGAAGCTTGACTGACCAACTGCAATCGTAGTAAGGAGAGGGGTCTAGCAACGTGTGGACGTCTGTGGGACGAGGAAAACACGCAGTGGAGGAGTCGACGGAAGTCTTGAAAAGTGCTGAAATCGAGATTGGGCAGATGACATAAGCATGCAGAGAATGGGTCTAGGCAAAGAACACGCAACGTAGGGATAATCAAGTCCGATGACTTGAGTTGCCAATCTTTGACGGAGCTGACCCAGATAGTTGGGTATTTCAAGTCGAATAATTTTTCGACATGAATCTAATGACAGATAATGAGAAGCTAGAGGCAGTAGTGCTAAGTATGGAAGGTGAGGCCATTGCATGGTTTCAGTTGGAGGATGGTCGACGTCCATTTCGGGGGTGGAAAGAGCTAAAGTAGATGTTTCTAGAGAGGTTCGAGCCATCTCGAGGGAATGATGTATGAAGCACTATTAGCCTTAGTAGAGGGATCAATAAGGAGTTATCGACGGTGGTTCGAAAGCGTAGTTTGCATCACTGGGAGTTTCAAAGGGAGGTGTTAGAGAAGGAAGCTCACGTAAACAAGCTCGGGCGACATATAGAATTTGAATTAAAGCTACAACCAAGCTGGGCTGCAGGCCATATGATGACTCTATTGATACATTGAAGAAAGACATTAAGCAAACACAGTAAAACCCACTTGGAGCGAGAAACCCTGACCCACCATACACGCAACATGCCCCCGATTAGAAACCAAGCCCCTAGCTTCATTTTGACTAAAGCAACTCGGTCGTTGGGCGAAAGTGGGGAGGCGAGGAAGGATTGCAATTGCGGTTGGCCAGAAGTGAGATTATGGAAAGAGTGAAGGAGCAGTGTTATTCTTTGCGATGAGAAGTTTATGATGGGGCATTGTTGCAAACAACGTGAGGTACAAGTAATGATGGTGATGGATGATGAGGGAAGGGAGAAGCGACTAAAATGGGGACCAGGCTTGCGAAATAGAGAGCCCGATTTCTTGGAATACGGCGATGTGGAGGTTGAAACGACCAATCAAAGAGGAGTGGGTTATCGAATTTGTGATGGGCTTAACGTCACCAAAAACCATGAAGTTGCAGGGGAAATTGGTTCACAGGAAGTGATGGTTCTCATCAATAGTGGGGCGACCCACAACTTCATCTCTTTGGAATTGGTAAGGAAGCTAACCTTACCAATGGAAGAACGAGGAGCTTATGGGTATTGTGGGGTGCAGGTCGGTCTGAGGGTAGGAATGCAGCGAGGTGCTGATACGTTAACGAAGATTGAGAGATAATGGAAGATTTCCTCCCTTTTAATCTAACCAATTCAGATATAATATTAGGCATCCGGTAAACCGAAATACAGGCGATATACGAGGTCGATTGGAAACTTCAAGAATGAGATTTATTTGCAAGGGTAGATGATTACCATCAGGTGTGGGAGTTTATGTCGATCGATAGTTTCGTTAAAGGCCCTTGCTCGACGATAAAAAAAAGGGGCATGGATTTTAGTTGAATGTGGTTGTGTGGAGGCTGGTTGAGGCAGTGAGATTTGAGACCTATATCAACTCTCGTTCCATAGGTGTTGGGCAAATATGAGGTTGTTTTCAATGACCCCTGGCCTTGACGAGGACCATGCTATAATTTGAAGGAGGGGTGCTCAATCGGTGTGAGACCACTATCGATACCCGTATGTCCAAAAACAAGAAATCAGCTAGTCGAGGAGATGCTGCTGCGGGGATAGTCGCTGATGTGAGCCCGTTCTCGAGCCACATATTGTTGGTAAGGGTGAGAGTTGGTTTGGTGTTGATTTTGGGAGCCTTAACAAGAAACCATGCAGACCAGTTTTTCGATTCCGAGTGATAAGGCGAGTTGTTGGATGAGCTACGATAAAGTGTTTTCAGCTGGACCTCAAGTCGGGATACCACTAAATTCGTGTATACCAGAAGGATGTACCAAAGACAACTTTCAGTACTCGAGAGGGACACTATGCGTTTCTCGTTATGTTGTTTGCCCTCATGAATGCACCAACCACTTTTCAAGCTCTCATGAATGAGGTATTCAAACCACTACTTAGAAAATATGTTCTAGAATTTTTTGATGAAATCTTAATTTACAGCAAAACAATAGAAAAGCATGTGCAGCACTTGAGTGATATTGGGAATATTAAGGAGCCAGCAACTATACTTCAACTATGCAAAATGTTGCATTGCCGAAAGTAAGGTGGAGTATTTGGGACAATTATTTTTGAAGAAGGCGTGGTTGTTGACCAATAAACAATCGAAGCAATGCTTAAATGGCCTACCCCGAGAACACTACGAGAATTGCGTGGTTTCCCTGGAAGCGCGAGAATACTCTGAGAAATGTGTAGCAAGATGCGACAAAATAGCTTAGCTTACGAATGACTCAAAAAGGATAAGTTTGGGTGGAATGGGAACTGGCCCGAGGAAGCATTTCAAAGATTAAAAGCGGCCAAAGACTACAATCCCAGTCTTAGCACTCGATTTCACAGCCCTTCATTGTGGAAATCGGCGGCGTGCAGGCATGGTTCGGGAGGCGGTGTTGATGTAGGGACAGCGTCCGATTGCCTACGGTCATTATTTTGTTAGCCAGCGAGTGCAAATTCGATTTATGAGCTTATGGCAATAGTCTTTGCAGTGCAAAAGTGGCGGCCCTTCTTAACTAGGCGTAAGTTCATTGCGTGTATGGATCAAATGAGTTTAAAGTTTCTTCTTGAAGACGAGGCTAATTAGGTCTTAAACATCAAGATGTATTACCGGGCTCATGGGATATGATTTTGAGGTGCAATATCGGCCTGAAATAGAGAACAAAGCTACAGATGCCCTTTCACACGTACGAGGTAGAGGTGAGCTTAGCTAACATCCATTCCTCAGTGATCGCAATGGAGGAATTATAAGCGACAAGTGAGATGATAAGTTGCCTCCACAATATAATATTGGATATGAAAGAAAGCAAGATTCCCATCTAGGTTACAATTTGGTCTGAGGTAGATTGCTATCTGAGGGAGAAGTGGTTTGCGAAAGGATCTCTATCATAGCTACTCTCCTCGAGGACTATCATAATGGGCCAGATGGGAGGACATTTAGGAAAGACATAGTGGGAGGGCATGAAGAAAGGCATTGAAAAATATGTGGCTACGTCAGCATTTGCCAGCAACCTGAGAGTGTTGACTTTATCTACGAGGTTACTCCGGCCTGCAAGTACGAGAGCTTAGTATGGGATGACTGTTATGGATTTTATAGAGAGGCGCCCCGAGTCTAAGGGGTTTGACACCATCCCCAGTTGTTGATCATTTCAAATAAATACAATAATTTCATAGCCCTCGAAGCATCCATTTATGCTCAATTAGTGGCACTAATTTTCCTTTAAAGAAATTAGTGCGTCTACATGAGTTCCACATTCAATTGTGTCGGATCGTGACAAGGTATTCATGAGTTTTTAAAAATGAGCTCTTCAGCTTGCAAGGAGCGATGTCGAAACATAGTTCAGCATTATCATCCACAAACGAGATGGACAAATGGAGTTGTCAGCGAAGCATTGAGACTTATCTCCATTGTTTGGCCTCCGACAAACCCAAACAATGGGCACGATGGCTTCCATGGTCAGAGTATTGGCATAACTCCTCGTACCATACTTGTTCACTACCCTCCCTTTGGGAAGCACTTTATGGGAGAGACCCGCCTCCACTTATTCGTCATAAGATCACCTCTACTCCCATTTTTGAAGTTGATCAACTCTTAGCTAAAAGAGATACTATACTTGATGAGTTGAAGTTACATTTATTAAAGGCTCAATCCAAGATGAAAGCAGTGGCTGATACGCATAGAAGTGATGTTCAGTTTAAGGAGGGTGACTTGATATACTTGAAGATCCGGCCTTACAAACAACGCTCCCTTGCAAATCGCAATAATGAAAAGCTCGCACCTAGGTATTATGGACCATATGAAGTCTTAGGAAGAAATTGGAGACATTAGCTTTTTATAAAGTTGGGAAACTGCCTCCATATGCAGCAATCCACCTATTTTTCCATGTATCCCAACTAAGGAAAGCAATAGAGTGCTACTCAACTACCTCGACCATTACCCTCTCTCACTTAGTGCGACATACATGTTGAATAGCCGTGAGTGTTGGGGATACGCCCAGTCCAGGTGAAAGGGAGTATTGATCAGGAGGTGCCCATCAAATGGAAGGGCTTACCTGAGTTTGAAGCAACATGAGAGCTGTCTTTTGTTATTCAGCAGCAATTCCCACATTTCCATCTTGAGGACAAGGTGCAACTTTTGGTGGGGGGGTATTGATAAACCCCCCATCCATTATACCTATGTGAGGAGGAGCAAAGGACATGGGCAGGGGAGCCGGATGGAAAAGTGTGCTGACCTGGAAGAAGAAAGTGGGCAGAAACAAGGGAATATGCTCTAAGGCCCCTATTGGTTGGGGGGACAGGATTGTTAAGAAACCATTTTTTCTGCAGGGCAGGGATACAATTTAAATGGGAAAGGAGAGTGGTCTGGGCATCTTTTAGCTGGGTATTGAGAGTAAATCCTTTGGGAGAGCACAAACCTCTCAAATGTCTGCTTTTTTTCTAATATTTACTGTTTTTTACATCTCAAATAAAATTCAGATTATTCATCTTTTGCTCTATATTTCTGCTGGCTTGTCAATTGAGTGTGTGGGTGTGTATTATTTGAGCCCACTATCAAATGTAAAGGATTTTACCGGCCACATGCATTTAACATAACAAAAACCCATGTCACAAGAATGATCAAACTCATTAACTTTTTTTTTCTTTTTTGATGAGCAAGGAAAACTCATTAACTGAATTCCATATATAGGGTTATCATTTACTGAATATCATAACCCTTCTCACTTTCTCTCTAGTGTTTATACATTTCCATCTGTTCTAACCTCAACTTTTATGCAAGTCAAGTAGCTTATTTGGAGAAAAGATGAATAAACAACATTACATTCTCTAAATAATCATTAAGAATTTAAGAAGAGTAGGAAAGAAAAAAGAGAACTTACAGAGCTTACAAAACGATCATAAGCAGTTTCCACAAGGTATGTCAGAGTTGTTCCGGAATCAACAATTGTTCCTTGGTTGTTTGATGTTGCAAACACAGCTGGATCAATTGGCAACAGTTGCCCATTGACAGCAATGCTCTGCAGGTTTAGATTGTAATGAGACCTGAAAGTTTGAAATGAAAGCATTCAAAACTTTTGTAGAACTGGCATTTAAAATATATATAAAAAAGAAAAGATATTTACATACTGTAGAGTATTAACAGAAGGTATTAATATAGAACTAACTAAAACTGAAGAAAATGTGGCAATAAGAAGAATGCATATTTGCAAGAGAAAGTTCAATCAATAGAACCAAAAAAACTAAACTCATCCAGCAAAACAGAAGTTGCAGATTAGGAATAGAAATATATTTAACAAGAATATGGTACAGAAAAGCCCTCCACAACAAGGAAATAGAAAACAAATAGTGTACAACTGCTAGTACAAAAGGAATGGAGGAGAACTTTCTCCCCGAAATTTGTGCAAAATTCAACAAGCATCCCCAGAGGAAAATGTTCAGGACCCATAGGAAACAAAAGATTGTAATAGAAACGCAGCGTACAAAATTAATCCCAATTGAGCTGTGAAATGAGCATTTGTATAGTACCAAACGTCAATCTGTTTTACCCAACAACAGTTACAGAACCATATACTAGTGAGATACACTGAATGAATGAAATGTTATTTCTATTTTTCTTTAGTACGAATTCAGTTACTGCTTACACATGCTCCAATATCTAAAAAAAATCTTAAAAGCTGAATTAGCCAAATAGACACGACCAATTGGACCCTCAGGATGTAAAAGAGATAGTACAGAATTTAACTGCATTACACGGACAAACAAAAAGGGTGTGCGCATGAACCAAAAAGTAGTTAGTTCTTAGAGCTAAGAATATAATCAGCTATTGAAGGAAAGATTACTGTGGACAAAGAAGAATGATGACAAAGATACTGGAAAGAGAACATACTGTGATGGCACAAGTGGACTATAAATTATATTTGGCTCCAAAATCTCCCCGAGGACCAGTATACCACCACCATTTCCTTCTCCTTTCAAGCAATGGGAGAACACCTTTGGTGTTATCCCTAGTGATGACAATTGTGACACAACAGATAGTTCCTGTTGGCCAAACCCAAAAATTCCATCAATCGCCTTATCCACTTTAGTCAAGTCTCCGGATTGGTAGGTGCTACACCTGTTCCCAACACCACCATCCAAGGTGATGAGCACCAATAACAGAAACTTAAAAAGAAATGAGGAGATGAGGAGCAAAAGAATGAAAAAAAAAACACAATTGTTGCTTTATTGAAGTACTCTTCAAATCTTTCAGATATAGTTATATAACACCAACCACTCCTCCAATTTTTACATAAATTAATCACCATTAATCTAAGAAATCTGGACCAGTAATTATTGTTTTATAGAAAATAATTTAATAATTGTTCTTCAAGAGCTATAATAGGAATTTTAAGTAAAAATCATGAGAGGGCATAACTCCAGCTATCCTATGTTCTTTTCACCAGTGTAATGCAACTTTACAGTTCTTTATTTTAGATTCTCACTAACAACCATGAAACTCTTATGCAAGTAATGATATTGGTACCCATGTAGTTAATGATGGGAAATAAAAAGTTGATACATTTCTAAGGTGGATTTGTTCATTGATTCTTCAGCTTATCTTTCTCTGCTTAGGTATTGTTTGATCCCACATAAAATACACCAGATTTCTGTACTAGTCCTTAACAGCTCACCCAAATACAATGGAAAGCTGAGGAGTTAGCAATCAAGAGTCCCGACAACTGTGTCAAAATACAACATGTCAGATACATAGAACCTGTTGTCCACTTCCATCTCCATGCACTGGAATGAGTAACTGCACAGATTACTCTCAGGGGAGCACTCAGCTGCTGTGGTTTGAACTAGAGAAGTGCATATTGGGTGGGAACAGGAGACTAGAGAAGCGGTCGATGAGCTGGAAGCATCAAAAAAACTGAGCTCAATCTGCAAATAAAAAAAAAATGCAAGTCATATATCAAACTGCAGCTGTATTATTTATTCTAGAAACTCAGATGAAATGAATGTTTACTCCGAGTCCGCTAGTTCTGGGACAATCACTGCATGAATTGCAGGTAACCCACAATATATCACTTCCAGTATCAATCTGCACATTGAATTCCCTCGGAGGAGAGCCCAGTTTCACTTTTGTATAATATAGCCTACCATATGAACAAGAACACAATATTGGAAAACAATTTAATTCATGCCATATAAGAACCATTTTAGATAAGAAAAGTCACCAAAATATGCCTCCATCCCTCAGAAGAAAAGACAAACATAAGAAGCACTGAAGATAAGCCAGGGGAAAATGGAAGAAAGCAGAAAACCAAACATTGATCATTTCATGGATCCAATCACAAAGCAGCAGAAATGCTTGAACTCCCAAAACAGAGGAACCAAAGTAAACTATGGTTCATGTATAAAGGATTTGGAAAACATTAAGATAAATGTAGTCATCAAATTCAGAAAAATTCCATATATAAAAAAATGTTGAGTTTTTTGTAAAGGCCAAACCCCATCAACTCTCTGAGACTCTTGCTTTTAGTAGAAAATGTGAGAAACATAAAGAGAAATTAAAATCGCCACTGCCATATTCCCATAATTTCTTTTACGCCAAAGGATGAACAAAAACAAAAATATCAACATCGCCAAGTTGAATTGAATATTTCGCTTTCTTTGAAAACCAAAACAACATAACCATGAAAGAACTAATTACTCTACTTTTCCTTCTCATCAAAAGAGGCCATACAACAACATATTTTCCTTAAAAAAACAACATATTTAGATTTATAAATACGGAACAAAATAAAAAATAAAAAATAGTATCCGTAAATAAACATCCAAAACATGCATAAATGACAAACCAACATGAATCAAAACCACCGATTAAAAAGCCTAAAGACAATCAAACAATTATCCGACACAAAGATTCGAAAACAAAATTATAGACAGGGTTTGTCTGCGAGATCATAAAATTACCCAACCAGGTACGGATCGGATGTACCAGAGACGGTGAAATCAACAACACCTCCAACTACACCTCGCAGCAATCGTCCATGCCTGGCTCGATCACGAGCCCTCAGTTCCTCGAGCTCCACCCGCTGGTTCACCGGAAAAGCCCTTTCCAGAGTGAGAAGGCTGGCCGGGGAACCACAGTGGACAACCGCCGCCGTCAGTAGAATGGCGGCGAAGGCCAAGATCAAGGGTAAAATGGGATTAGACGACGGCATTGGAATTGGTTCGGCAGCTCAGTAGCAAAGATCGAAATGTTTGCTTTTCTGCATTTTTTGAGAGAGAAAGAAAGTGAAGGGAAGGTTTTATAGAGAGAAGATGAAGGCACTGTCACACGACAGAACAGCTGATAAGTGATAATAGAAGATTCAAAAAAATTCGGATTAGGAGTAATTAACTAATTAATATTAAATTAGGAACAATGATTCGGGCACCCACCCCTCCACTCCTTAATCGACTCTGTTTCGATTTTCCCTTTGTGGCATTTTGTTGTCCCTTCCATAAAATATATTTTTTCGTAAAATTGAATTAACATATAAAAATAACTTTTAATTCAATACTTAACCTATAAGTAATAGAAATAGTCATGTTAAATCAACATCATCCTCTTAAAACATTGCGGGATTTAAGTAAAAATAAAATTAATTTTATGATTTCTTCCTCAATACCTTAACCAATGAAGTTAACAATGAAAATATTAAACAACAAAATTGGGTGAATGTCATTTGTTAAAATTATATTAGAGAATGGATCCCATTTTACTTTATTTGAGAAATTAAAAATAAAAAACATAAGATCAAGATCAAGCCTCATAATTTCAAAAACATTTGATAAATAATCTAATAAACTATTTAATAAATAATTCAGCAAACTTTTGCATGAATTGACAGCGACATATAATTTGATAAATTCCATGGTGACTCTTGCCAGGCCCTCCTCCATTTATAAAGTCAACCGTCCAAATTCTATGTTCACATTTAACAATAAATCGGCTGAAAATGGATTTGGAAGATTCTCACGTCTTTGCCACAAGCCTAAAGGGATATGACGTGGAGGAGGAAAAGAATTGAACCTGCATTGTTGGGCTAATAATGGCAAGGGCCCATGAGCTACAACCTCCTCATCACCTCATAAATAAGATACCCCACTCCACTATTATTTTAGTCATTTATATAATACCTTTCATGTATTTAATATATTATTATTTATTTAAAAATATTATTTTGTGGCTTTTTGGTAAACATACTTTTAAGAAATTGCTTTTCTCTTTCTCCTTTTTCAACAAGAAAACAAGTGAAAAATAAGCCCTTTTTTTCTAGAAGTTTAATTTTAAATTTGAATAAATAGTTTATATTCACAGGGCCTTTGCAAGTGGAAGAATAGGGTGGTTTTAGAAAATGAACCACCACCTTTCATGGGATGAAATCTTTAACTATTTACACTTGTGGGGGTATTAAAGATATGCCGATCTTTGATAAAGCTTAGAGGGTGTTTGGTGGGGTTTTTGACTTGGGTGGGAGTATGAGTGAGGAGTGAGATAGTCGCATTATCTGTGGCCAAAATAAGCATACGGGGCTTTTTGTGCTTTCAACTTCGTTTATATATATGTGCTACTAACGTCAAAAAAATAAATAAATAAATAAGACTTATATTCAACAAGAAAACAAGTGAAGAATAAGCCAACAAATCTTTGTTTCACTTATTAATTGAGGCCATTATGCATCTTATTAGTTTCTATACTAAAATTCGTTTTGTAAGTTGTTTTATGAACGGGGCATCCCATGCGTTAGCACAAGCTGCACATGAATTGGTTTTTATTCTTGAAAATAGTTAGGAATTAATTATTATTTTTTAGAAAAGATAAATTTATTGATTCAAGTTAATAATACAATCGATAGAAAAAGCATGTCAAAGAGTGATAAAAATATTTGGAGAGATGAGGCTTATGTCTTTGGAGTCATCGCAAAATGATCGGTAAATACGCATATGTTTCATAATTCAAAAATCACCATAATACGCCAGTTTAGATTCTGAATATATTGATGAATATGATTTAATCCCAACGAAACTTTGTTGAATCGAAGCTTTTATGCATCCTGGTTTGTCATTAGCGAAAGCGCCAGTCTGAAAAGCTGTCCGGTCATGGCCAGCGTTGATCAGCTCAGCGGTAGTCGGCGATAAAGCGTAAGCGACGGTCCGATGTCGTCACGTTGCCGATAAATGACGATAAGCGAAAAAAATGACGAAAAACAAGAAATAACTAAATCGATATAGAGCCAACCACTTTTTTGGAATAAAAAACCTAAATTTATGAAAGAAAACAATAAAAATTATGATTTCGAGTAAAATAATAACCAAAAAATCACATATCCTCCCTAACAAACGGCATGAAAGAAAGAAACGGATGGAGATGAAGGAGCTATCCGGAGGGAGTAGCACATATCTTGACTTTATACTTCAATAGTTAAGAATTAATTGAAATCGTTGGTACACTTGATATTTTATTAATGTTGATGGTTACCAATTGTAACTATGGGGATGCTCTGCAAATCTGAATAAGATATTTTTTTTTTTTTTGGACAAATAAATAAAAGATTTTAATTTGTCGGTTTGTGCACTAAAAATGTAAATTTTCATCTCAAAAATTTTGATGTCACGTGCGCTTGGTTCATGGTTCCGCATGTTTCTTAACTATATTTCAACTTGAGCGTGTTCAGGAGCGGGACCCATAAGAAGCTTAGAAGTACAAATGCCGGTAAAATATTTATAATGATTCAACCATATTTTTTTAAATTCAAAATAAATTCCTGAATTGTCATTAAATCATTTAATGGTTTGTTGATATGATTTTGCCCACTGAAATTATTGTCCGCTGTTTTTTTTTTTATTTTATTAAATCAGTGAAAATAAATAAAAATAAAGTTAAATATCACCAATTAGTTTTGCTACTACTTAAAATAAAAATTTTATTATTTTAACATTAATATAAAAAATTAAAATAATTTAAAGAATTGATAAGTTTTAAAAGTAATTTATTTATATTTTATTCTGACTCTAGAATTGGACCAAAATCAAAGAAAAATAATATAAGGAAGAAAATAAAAATAAATTAAAATTTCGTATAATATTTTTATTTTGCCCTTATTAAATCAATTTATTTGTTATTGTGATTAAATATTTTAGTTCTGATATAGTAAATGTCTAAGTCTTGGACTTAAACTTGAGGACGAT
This sequence comes from Tetrastigma voinierianum, assembly GCA_016808115.1. NCBI lineage: Eukaryota > Viridiplantae > Streptophyta > Magnoliopsida > Vitales > Vitaceae > Tetrastigma > Tetrastigma voinierianum. The sequence continues at coordinate 22,174 of JAEQBH010007692.1, forward strand.
TTTCATTGTGTCCCTATTTTTTTAAGCGTTAAATCTTTACATCATGGGATAAGTATATTGGACATCAATTTTATTTGATACAGACTCAGCCCGATATAAAGATTAAGTAATTTTAAAATACGCCAAATTTCTAGTAATTTTTTGGTATTTGATTTGATTTGAATTTTTGTTAAACAATCAAATAAAAAAAAATGATTTTCACATAAACACGTCTTTTCTTTTTCTTTAGTATTTTTTCGAGTCGAGCATGTCCCAATTTTTATTAGACAGTAGCGTGAAAAAATCGTTTTTTTATCCGTTTTTTTCTTTATTACTATTTTTAGAAATCAAACACCTTAACCTAATATTTTACCTCCTCAACTTATTTTCAGAATCCTTTATTGGGTGTGTTATCGAGGAGATGTGATTTGATATTTTAAAAAAAAGTTTAGTATAAAAGCTGGATTCTTATATAACGGCGAGTTTCTGGCGGGTGGAATAGTGATTTTATCTTTAAAATGCGTAGCAAATTAAAATTTTATCTAAGCATCATCTCGAAAAATAAAATCGTCGTTAATTATATAAAAGAGCATTCTTGAGCATTTTATAGCTGAATAAAAAAAAAATATGAAACGGGTCAACTATCACTCGCTTTTTTGGCCTCATTTAAAGTAAAAAGGTTGACTCTTTCATCTTCCAACGGTAGCATATTTGTACATATAAAGGATCCTCCTAAAGGAACAAATATCCCTCCCTCTTCGAATTTTCCCCTCCTCGATCCCTGTGCCATAAATATATTTTCCTTTCTTTTTCATTTCATAGAATTTCTTTGAAAAATTGTAATCATTTCAAATGGCAATATAAAATTTTCCCCATGCTGGGAAAGACTTATGAATCTTGTTCTTTATTCTCAAATTACATTCCCATTGAACCAGTGAAAGAATATATATATATATATATATATATATATATAAAACATGAATTGTCCTCCAAAATTAAAGAGAACATAAAAACAAACAGAGTTCAACTATTCATTTTCATTTTAACATTCAACCACTAATGTAGCGTTAGAATATTTTTGTATATTCTGTTAGAATATTTTAGAATGTCCTTGTACATATTTGACTCTTGATTTGTGATTGGAGTTTAGGAACCAATGCTATTTTACAAACTAACCTTCCTTTTATTGTAATGTGTCGTTTGTATATTTACCCATACTTCTACAAAGACATTCTGAAGAAGTACACAAATCAATGTCTTTTCTTTTCCTCTAATCTCTCCTTACCTGTTTTCGTATGAGTATGTGAGCTGATTTGGTAGAGAGAATTAAATTCACTGTATAAATTTGAATATTTATTTATTATTTATTGATTATAAAGTCCATGAAAAACTTTGTTTTGTCTATTTGACTTTCCATATACGGATATGGAGCCGCACATGAGAGAGTGTGTTAAAAAGGCATGACACTCTTATTAAACCAAAATCTTATAAGCTTGAGTTTTTAAGAGAATTAGTTATCACAATTATCCCAAATTTATTCTAGTTTTGTTGCTTTTGTTCAAACCTGATTTTCTCATGTTATCAAAACTCTTCGAACAAACAATGCCATAGAAATTATGGTATACAAGGATACTGTGTTAGAATGGTCCATATCAATTTGAATTTTAAATTCAAATTGAATCTCTATGACAGCGCTCTGACCGCTTTGCAACTCTTGAGAAGACTTGTGATAGCTGGCTCGTATAAAGAGGACAACACACATTTTTGGGTCCCTAAGTACTCTTTAAAAATGTCGCGTCAAGTTGTTTTGAGAAAGGTTTGGAAACCAAATATTTCTAGACCACTCCAGGTTTTCTTAGTTTTCTTATAACAATAGCTAGAGGTAATAGATTCTAGCGTTTTTGCTTTCATATAATTTGATTGAATTAGGTTGTTGATCAGCACTGATTGTTTGATATGAGCCACTTTATATCTTCTTTATACATATTTATACAGGTATATTCGTAGCGCGATACGTGTTGATTTTCCAGAATGTTTAGATGTTTTGGTTTTGACATTTTTACTTAGTTTAATACATTAAAACTATTTTATAATAATTTTGATGTGTTTTTGTGTTTTAAATGATATCAAACTACATGAGAAATTCTGCCCTTTTGTTTCGGATGAGAAGGTCTTCAATGCGCGGTTCTCACATGGTGGTACGAATGACTTAAAAAAAAAAAAAAAAAGCTGGTTTTCTAGGTTATAGAGTTTTACTGCGAGAGATTTGAAGGTTGAAGAAACAATACCGCAGATTTTCGATTTAGTTCATGATTTATAAATTTGTGAGATTTGGCACCCTACGTTTGAGGCTTTACGCTAATATGGTGAAATTTGAAGTAAGACTTACTTAATATAAATTAGTTAATTTACAGGGTAAGAGTGCAGTGAGCAGCGTATTAATGATAGTAACCAGTATGGAATGGGGTACGGACATCGAGCTCTTTATGTGGGTTGGAGTGGGAACTGGCGCTATAAAGTTTAAAGCAATTTGGACCTTAAAATGGACAAATTGGTTTAAAGACATGGAACCGTTTGGATGATGCCCAATTTTGATTAGGCCCTCTTAATTAGTGGGCTACTGGGATACCCTGGATTCAAAAAATTTTGTTAAAAGGGGTGGTTGTTGTTGCCTAAAAGGATTTGATCCCAAGACCAGTCTTTAAGGTAATGCTCTACCATTAGACTAGGTATTCAGATGGTATTGTTCTTACACTGGTTTTATTTACACAGATTTAAAAGGACTAAAGTTCCTTATTAACCACAAAAGGTAATGAAAGTGTGATGTCCTAATAGAGTTGAACCCTTGCTCTTAAATTCAAGGGACACACTCCACCATATACATGCTAGGTTGATGTTCTAATTTAACACCGCTGCCTATGTTATCTGAAATAAGTAGTCATTCATTATTGAATTTATTATGATTATTTGCATGAATATAATTTTTACATGCTTATAATATCGTTCTTTAAAATTGTTTAAAAGTTTTATAATAATGTTCGGCCGTCGATATAATTTTAATTGATTAGGAATAGCCTGACATCCTTAATTAGTTAAATTATATGTTAAAATTTTAAGATCATTTGATTGCATTGGTATGAATTAATCATATGGAATGTGATAAATCTCATCCACGAGGAATTTTATTACATTTTGTATGATTAGTGGGAGTGATATCGAATCGTATTTTTAATTCACACTCTGGGGATTAGGAAAAGAACGTGGTTTTGATACAGTCTTTGTCAAAAAAATTAATTAAACTGAGTGATGAGACTTCCTTGTGAGTGAGTTTTTATGTCACTAGGTTTATGTTTTTAAGCGTAATTTACATTGTTAGGCTCATGGCATTGTATCTTTGCCTTAATCTTTGATTATTGAACATGTATATTTAACATTTCTGCAGTTATTCAACATGCGAATATTTCTAATTTTAAGTATGATATTCTGCAAAAATTAAAGAGAGTGATAACTATAAGGTATGGGAAGAAATAGTTCTTGCATTTGGGATGGATGGATATTGACTATGCTATAAGGAAAAGAGGAACCCGATCCCGTTATCGAAATGCATTATTCATGAAGGTAGCTATGTCTTTATGATAAGAGTGGGAGAGGGTCCCAATCGCTATCTCGTGATGTTCATAAAGACTAAGATAATTCTTGGGTAATTCATGAATTCAGTCGACCAGTGCTAGAGATCAGAGCCCAACCCAGCTTTACGGGAAGCCAGCCGTTGACGGTTTGAAACCGACAAAGCTCTTTGCAAAAGTACCTTAATTATGCAATTTTCATCCACCAAGCTCACCGGAATAAGAGGAGTGCGTGATCATATCATGCGCATGAGGATATAGCGGCCCGACTTAGGACATTAGAGATTACCATGATCGGACACTTTCCTTGTTCATTATATATTGAACACTCTTGCCCCCGACAATCTACAGTCCCTTGAAATCTCTTACAACACACATAAGGATAAATGGTCAATTAATGAATTGTTGACCATGTGTGTGCCAAGAAAGAGGAAGGTTAATGATGGAAGAGGCGACGGGTTAACTGACCGCCTTTGGAAAGAAAGAAAGGATCAAGAAGCTAAAGAAAGGGAAAGATTACATTGATCGGGCGTAAAGAATGAGTCAAAGTGTTTTTACGCCAGAAGAAGGGACACATGAAGAAGCGCTCGAAATTTAAGATACGGCTTGATAAGAAAAGGTACTCAATTTTCTTTTGTATGTTATGAATCTTATATGGTTAATGTTAATCATAACTTACATGGTGGATTGATTAAGTTACCTGATCACGTGTTTCAAGAATACCATACCGGGGTATCACCAAAACCTAAAGAGGCCCGAGTGGGAAGTGAGCAATGCATGCATTAGAGGCGGCGAGATGAGGGTTCACGTGTGGAAGCTTTGGCACTTGCGACCTTGTATTTGCGACCTTGTATTAGCCGGCGAGTTTCATTTAGAATTGGAAGAAATACATTTTGTGTTCCAAGGATTTCTCTAGGAATTTAATTTTCAATTTCAAGACTTGTACCTTTAAGAAGTTTCCTTTAAAGCTTTTCGGATTACGGTTTCGGTTTATCGATAAATCTAAAGTTGTTGGTTATGGTACATTGTATGGCCGGTCTTTTCCATATTCGATTACAAATAGTTTTACTTATAATTTCATGCATATTCTTGCTGAATTAAAGATGTGTATAGAATAGAGAATCCTACATGTTATGGCAGGAGATTGGGACACATCTCCATTGAAAGAATAAAGAAATTGGTTAATGATGGGATACTTAGTACTTTGGATTTTGCTGATTTCGAGACTTGTGTGCATTGCATTAAGGGCAAGCAAACCAAAAGTCTAAAAAGGGTGCAAAGAGGAGCACAAACCTATTAGAAATTATACATACTGACATTTGTTGTCATAACATGGATGCAAATAGTCCAAAATACTTTATCACCTTCATAGGTAAATTATTCACGATATATGTATCTCTACTTACTTCGTTTCAAGGATGAAGCTTTGAACGCCTTCAAGAGTTTTTAAGAAGTGATGAAATCAATACGGAAAACATATTAAGATCATGAGATGGATAGAGGTGGAGAGTACTATGGTAAATACATAGAGAATGAATGACTCACGGTGCATTTGCGAGATTTCTTGAAAATGGGTTGTTGCTTGTTACACTATGCACGGTTCTCCATATATCGAGATGATGTGTGAGAAAGAAGAAACCGAACTTTAATGGACACGTAGTAAGGAGTATGAGGGAGTAATACAAAACTACCTCAATACTTGTGGTGAGAAACTCTAAAAGACATTTGTGTGTATATTAAATCGAGTTCAAACAAGTTTAATCCCCAGAAGCCTTTTAGAGTCATTCAAAGATTGGAAAGCCAGAGTTTCGCGACATATCGCAGCGTTTGGGGATGCCCGTGCGAGTAAGAATTTTATAACCCACAAGAAAAGAAGCTAGACACCCGAAGGGATAAACCAGTGGGTATTTCATTAGATATCTTGAAGGTCAGGGTATAGATTTGTCCACGTCTCCACGATGCCCCAGGATTGTGGAATCAATCGCGAAATTTTCTTGAGAATGACAATCGATTAAGGAGTGATCGGGTTCGGGACATTGTTTCTAAGAAGGATCATTATGAAGGTCAGCCCTGGTTCAAGTGTCGATTGATTATCATTCACACCTCAGAAACCTAGCCGAGGTGTGAGAGACGACCATTTCCTGAATTTCCCACGTATTTAGCTGACAATGATCACGTAGATCGAGTTGCAAATGAATTCGAAAGTGAACAATAATTGAACAACGAGTTGATCAACAAATTCCTCGAAAGGGAAGTGATAACATTAAGAAAGAATCCTACAAGGGTTGAAATCATCAATTCTAATGATTATATAGTGTATTTACAGAATTGGACTATAACATTGGGCAGAAAATGATCGAGAGAGAAAACGTTTTCACCAAGCCATGAGTTACAGGAGTCTAGCTCATGGTACAGTACCATGAAAGAAGAAATGAATTCTATGATCTAACGATTTGGGATCTTGTTGAGTTGCACGATGGTAGCAAAGCCGTTGGATGTAAATGGGTCTCTTTAAAACGAGAAAGGACTCATTGGGAAACATCGAGAGACATAGGAAAATTTGAACTAGTTGCCAAAGGATTCAATCAAAGGGAAGGAATCAACTACCACGAAGACCTTTTTCTCTTTGTATCTAAGAAAGATTCTCTTTTGAATAATCATGGCATTAGTTGCTTACATTTTGACTTTGATTTTACATCAAATGGATGTGAAAGCACGACATTCCTTAATGGTAATCTAGAGGAAGAGGTTTACATGGGAAACAACTTTGGAAAGTTCTCTCTAGTGAAGGTGAGCATTTGGTTGCAAAGCTTAAGAAATCCATATATGGATTAAAGCGAGCATCCATGTGGTATTTGGAAATTCCATAAAGTCATTACTTCATTACGTTTTGAAGAAAATATCATGGATCAATGTGAATGTCGGAAGGTCGTGGGGGTAAGATTTGTTTTCTTGTGTTATATGTGGGATGATATTACGCTTTACAACTAATGATAGGGTTTTGTTATATAGGGTAAAACAATTTCTCTCAAAAAGAACTTTGATATGAAGGATGTGGGTGAGGGCATCTTGTGTCATTGGCATTGAGATCCGCCAGGGAAAGATCTCAAGGCATTTTGGGTTTTGTCTCCAAGGGCTATGTCAATAAAGTTTAAGAAATTTAACATGAAAAAGAATTGTTCAGAAGTGTAGCACCCATTTTGAAGGGTGACAAATTCAATTTGAATTAGTGCCCTAATGTGTTCAGACGGGAACACATGAAGAACATTCCATATACTTCCCAGTTGTTGGAAGCCTAATGTATGCTCAGAAATGCATCACAGGACATGACATTGCATTTCTTTGTTGGGTATTAGGAAGATCGAGGAAGTAATCCGGGTATTGACACTAGAGAAATTTTTCAAAATAAGGTGATGAGATACCTTCAAGGGAACAAAGGGGTTATGCTTATGTATAGACGAACATATAGTTTGGAGGTGATTCTTTCTCCGATTAAGGGACTTTGCTGACTATGTTGATTCTCGAAAATCAACATCGGATTTATATTTCAAAGCTAGCGATGGGTATCTTGGAGAAGTCTTGACCAGACAGCAGATTGCCACTTCCACTATGGAAGCTGAGTTAAATTATCTTGTTTGAGAGGCTTCAGCTCGCATGGTGTATGGTTAAAGAGTTTTCATATCTGGGAAAAATTTAAATTGTGGATTCTATGTCTAGGCCATTGAAGTTGTCTTGTGATAACTTCATTGCGGTATTTATGGCTAAGAACAATAAGAGCGGAAGTCAGTAAGCATATCGACATTAAATTACTTAGCCATAAGAACGTGTTAAAAGAAATGAAAGTAGTCATTGAAGACACATTAGCATTGAGTTGATGATTACCGATCAACCCAACTAAAGGCATACCACCTAAGTATTTTGGAGATCATGTAATCCTGAAATGGGACTTGGATTCGCGATAATTTTATGCGTCACGTTCATTATTTTAAATAAAACTCTTATTAGGTCACAATATTTAGCCTTTATGGTTTGTACATTTCGATTATTATTATTATTTTGAAAGTATCTGTTAAGTTTGGACCTTGAATAAACATATGGTTTATTCATTTAGTTTAAGGGTTTGTGTTGAGGGAACTTGATATATTGTATTACATGGGAAGATACTACTCACTATAAGAGGACCTACCGCCATGATTTGCTTATATTAGTTTTTCCTTATGATAGGCGTTTGTAGTATGCTTATGGACCAAGTGGGAGAATGTTAGGGCCAGTCACGTATCCAAGGAATTTGAATTTTAAATTCAAATTGAATCTCCAATGACACACTTCCACAACCCTTTACTTTGACTCTTAAAGACACATGATATTTAGTCTCCATATAAAGAAGGGACAGCGCACATTTTGGAGTTCCCTAAAGCCTACTCGAAATACGGAAGAAATCACCCATCAAGTTGTTTTTTGAGAAGGGTTTTAGAGAGAACCAAGAGCATATTTCCGATTTTCGGTTTTCTCCAATTTCTTAACAATGGCTGGAGGTAAGTAGATTTTGGCATTTTGCTTCCGCATATAATTTGATTGATTAGGTTGTTCAATCACTTTTTGATTTACATACTGAATTCATCAATCTTCCCTCAAAACATGGCACTTATATTCATCGTTCTTGTCCAAGTACCTCTCAACAAAATGGTCACACAGAAAGAAATACAAACACAATTTGGACATTGTAAGAACTCTTTTAATTTCTTCTTCTTGTCCTGGACGTTTTAGGGGAAGAGCACCTCCTGACGATATCACACTATCAGCGTGTTCCTTTACTATGATCGATAACAAAGCGTTTATATGGTACTTCACCCAACTATAGTCTTCTTCTTGTTTTTGGATGTGACTATTTTGTTCTTCTACAACCACATGAGCATTCAAAATTGGAACCTCGTGCTCGTTTTTGTTGTTTTCTGGGATATGGTACTGAACATAAAGGATACAGATGTCGGGATCCAATATCTCAACTTCTTCGCATTTCTCGACATGTCACATTTTGGGAACACAAAATGTTTTCTTCAATTTCTCAGTATGATTTTCCTAGCAATCACTCACTTTTCTTCAAAAATCTTACTATTGATTTATTTCCCGAGTCTTCTCCATCGCCTATTAACCTTTCTGATGCAAGACAAACGGATGATCATTCTTCTACTCTATCCGAGAAATATCACCCGTCTCTTTGATCCACGAATCTTCATTAGAACCTCTTGGTGAGAATCCACTAGATCGTCCCGACCACCTTCTTATCTTCATGATTATCAGAATTTATTATCTATTCATTGTTTCCTTGCCACGAACCTTCCTCTTATAAGAAGTCTACTTACCTAATCCTTTATAACATGAAACTTATTAGAGAAAAGAGGAATTGCATGCCTTAACTAAAACTCACACTTGGGACATGGTGGATTTACTTGCTTCTTTGGAAAAAGCTGCCCGATATATTGCGAATGGGTGCATAAAGATCAAAGAAACTCTTACAAGCTGATTGGTTGGGCGTTACAAAGCTCGCTTGATGACAAAGGATCTACCAAAGAGTATGACATTGATTATGAGGAAACTTTTGCTCCAGTGGCTCGTCTCACTCATGTCTGAAATTTTATAGTTGTAGCAGCTGTACAAAAATGGTCACTATTTCATATGGATTTCAAAAATACCTTTCTTAGTGGGAGCTTTAGAAAGAAGTTTATATGAAACCATCACCTAGTTCTCATCATGCTCCTGGTAAAGGTTGTCACCTTCATAAGGCCTTATATGGTGTCAAACAAGCTCCTAGAGCATGGTTTGCAAAATTTAGCTCTACAATTGACAAGCTTGGTTTTTCCTCTAGTTCAAATGATAATGCTTTATTTACTCGCAAAATAGATAAATTATACACTGTTTTACTGTTATATGTGGATGATATGATTATTACTAGGGATGGCTTACAGGCAATTAAAGAGTTAAAATAGTTTCTTAGCATTCAGTTTGAAATGAAAGATCTTGGCCATTTGAGCTACTTTTTTGGGATAAAAGTTTCTTCGGCAGTATGAACATTACTTATCTCAAGCGAATATGCCACTACTCTTTTTAGTAACGTGCCAAGCAGCGAGATAATAAGCTACTAACACTCCTCTTGAGGTTATAGAAGGAACTCTTTTAGATGATCCCACTCTTTATAGGCAATTGGTTGGAAGTCTTATTTATCTTACTATTGCTCGTCCAGACATAGCTTATGCTTTTCATATTGTTAGCCAATTCATGGTTGCTCCTTGTACTACTCACTTTGCTGCAATCCTACGCATTCTTTGCTATGTCAAGGGTACCATATTTCATGGTCTTCACTTTTTCTTGAACTTCCTCCATTGATACTGTATGAGTGATTGATTGATGATCCTGCGGACAGATGATAATAGCTGCTTTTATTTCTTAGAATTCTGTTAATATTCAATGACGATGGGTGCCACCTGAATATGGGGTGGGTATATGGCTTCCGGGGACAACTACGAGGGCTTATTTGGTTGAGATGGTTATTACAAGATATGGGGATCTCACAATTGAATGCTACAAATATTTATCGTGATAATTAGAGTACCATCCAGATTGCTTATAATGACGTGTTTCAAAGCATATGGAAATTGATTGTCACTTTGTCTACCATCAACTTGTTCATGGTACACTTCGAATTTCACATGTTTCATCTGTTGATTAGACAATTGATGTCTTCACCAATTCTCATTCACCCAGCTGATTTAATGACTTATCTTACTTGAGCTTCGGCTTCGTAAATTCTTTGCGCTTGAGTTTGGGGAGAGTGTTAGAATATTCTTGTATATTCTATTAGAATATTTTGGAATATCCTTGTACATATTTGACTCTTGATTTGTGTTCGGTGTTTAGGAACCAATTCCATTTTACCAACCAACTTTCCTTTTATTGTAATATGTCGTTTTTATATTTACCCGTACTTCCTTGTACAAAAGACATTCAAGAAATACAAATCAATTTCTTTTCTCATTACATATCCTTACCTTTTCTGCGTGATATAAGCCAAACGGTTTGGTAGGAGATTCCGGTTAAACCCTCTCACCCCTGAAATTTGAATATTTATTCACTCATTTTTGTTGATTTGAAAGTTCATGAAGGACTATATTGATTTGTTTGCACTCTCCATGCGGGTATGAAAGTGCACATGAGGGAAGAAAGTAATTAAAAAAATACCACATGATATTAAGTATTAAATAAAACCACAGAAGCCTAAATTTTTAGAAGAGTTGATTGTTTAACATCTAGATTTTAATTTTCTCGTATTGCTTTTCTCTTTCATTTTCTATTTGGATTATTGGCAATTAGAGTAACTTGAAAATAAAAATTATTAATAACTTAAATTAGTAATTAACAACGCTCAAATCTTGAAAGCCAGAACTCATAAAAACATTTGAAAAATAAAGGGGGAGAAATATGAAATTGTTCTTGTGAAAATCAAGGTTAGATTTGTATAGAAATAGAGATAACCCCATAAGAAATAAATAGAAGAAAGTTGGATTTGAAAAAGGGACAAGTTGGAAGGTGATATTGTAACCTTTTTTTCTTTTTTGAAAGGGAGATGTGTTGCAACACAATCATGTTACAACTCAATCAGAAAAAACAATCAATAGCAAGGGCTTCGAGAGAGAACCTCATGTCAATAAGAATAGCTAAATTTTGAATAAGTAGCTTTAGCAATGGAATGAGCTACTTTATAAAACAAAGGGTTGGATTCGAATCCATAGAAACCAAATCCTTACATTCTCTGATTAAGTTATCGAACTCTTAAAGATGTATTCTTAGATATTGAAAATCATCCACACTACTGACTTGCAATCCAATTTTTGGTTATGATGCGTTTCCCACTAAAATGTGATACTCGTTTTATATTTTTGAAAAAAACCATCAAGAAAACGATTTGGAGTCACTACTTATCTTTGTTTATTTTTTAAGAGGGAAAAAAAGAATAAATAAAAACCCTAGAGTGACTCATTTTTAAAAAAGACAAGTCTACGAAAAAAACCGAGTGGTTATGATGCGTTTCCCACTAAAATGTGAGACTCGTTTTATATTTTTGAAAAAAACCATTAAGAAAACGATTTGAAGTCACTACTTATCTTTGTTTATTTTTTAAGAGGGAAAACAAAATAAGAAGAAATAAACCTAGTGTGACTCTCCCTTTTAGAAAAAGAAGACAAGTCTCTGAAAAAAACCGAGTAGGATCGGAGGTCATGTTACATTGAGAAGGTACGGTATTAGACCATAGCCTTGCTTTAAGCCCCTAAAGTCGGGTCTCTACTAATCAAGTTATGGAAAATATAGCAATCAATCAATTAATTACAAGTACCAATAAATCGAGCAAATACAAATAAAGAAAAAAAATTAAAGGGAAGAAATGTATACCTTGATGGCAAATCAAGACCGTTATCAATAGAAAATCATGTTAGTTCGACAAACAATATAGAATATTTACAATTAAATTAGAGATAAGTTGTAAATCAAACACTAAATTATTTATTAAAATGATACATGAGATGTCGGGCCTCATCAAAGCCCATTTATTTATTACACAAATTAACTTCATAAGACTCTATTATTATTGGAGTTATAGAATTAATCATGTGATTGAAACTTTTAAAAACTATTTTGAAAATACAATTTTTGAAAATCGAGTTTTGATTTAGAAGATTTGGAAAATTGAATTTTGTAAGAATTTAGAATTTGAAATTTGAAATAGGGGAATTGAATTTTGAAAATTAGGAACTTGTAAATTTTGAAATTTGAGACTTGAATTTTTTTTTTTAAACTGAAAATTTGGGATTTGTAAATTAAAATTTGAAAATTTGAAAATTACGTATTTGAATTTTCAAAATTAGGATTTAAAATTTTAGAAATTGAGAATTGAGAATTTGAATTTAGAAATTTGGGGATTTAAAGGAATTGATAAGTTGAAATTGAAATTTTGAAGAAAGTAACTTAAATTCTGAAAATTTAGGATTTGAATTTTAAAAATTTAGGTTTATGAAGTTTGGAAATTAGGAATTTTGAATTTTGAAAGAAAAATGAAATTATTTTTAAGAAGTTCATAATTCGAAAAAGAAGTTAGGAAAATGGAAATATGAGATTTTGTGAAATTACGATTGAAAAAATGAAATTTGGAAAAGGAAGATAAACATAAATTAAGTAATTTCTGAATTTTAAAATTTATTTTTAAAGATGTTAAAATTTGTGATATAAGTAAAAAGAATAAGAGTATATCACGAGTTGATAATTGGTAAAGTGGCTAAGAGCTTTATTTGCAACATAGATGTCATTGGTTCAAAACCTCATGTTGTTGTATTTAAAATCACATTTTTGAGAGTGTGATATGACAATGGGGTCTCGGGTGAAATGACAATGAAGCCTAACGAGTTGGGTTTAGAACTGGCAATTCAGGCGAGCTCACACCTATGAGTACCATAATCTTTAAACCCATTCTTCCCGTCTTGGGAACACACTTTAGCCATATTATTGGCTTGACTTTCGAAAAAACTACCCAGGTATTAAACCAAGAACGCTTTGCCTAAAACGGAGGACAATCCTAAAGCCCGTATGAAAAAGTCAAGGTGTTTTCCCATAAACTATCTCGAGGCAGCAGTCTAGGATTTGGTGGATGGCTCGCACCTTGGTGCAGGCTACGACAGGCAGGAGCCGAACGGATCAGGACAGCGGTCCTCTTCGTATCTAATTCCTTTTTCTTTTGTCGTCAGCACATTTCAAATGCTCATTTATAAATGATATTTATCTTTATATGAAAATATATTTTGCATATACTAATTCAACTTAAAGGGGCTCATCATTTTGTTTTCAATACACATTTTCATCAAATATGACATTGTGCCCATTTTGGTCCATTTACTACCTTTATACATTCACGGCATTATAAGCGTTTTCAATACCAAAGATTTACAAAGCAAAATCAGAGTTTGTACAAAAGAGTGTCAAATATATTTCATGAAGATGCGGTCGGAGCTTTACTTGACCGTGAGGCCTTGACGTTGACTGAATCGTTGTGGTCTTTCCTTAGTACATGTTCACTGCAGTACACCACCGCGATGATAAAATAACGAGCTAAGCACTTTCATGCCTAGTGGTTCAATACAGTTCTCTCTTCATTTCATTTTAAGTAAATCATGCACTTTTCTAAATCAATGCCTTTATATAATTTTTCAATGACCAATTTGGTACAATACATATATGTATATTTTCATTCGTAACATTCAAATTACAATTCATTAGTCATTTCAATCATACGGGTTTTCATATACGATAAATCATTGAACCACAAATCATGCATTCAAAATTTTCACCTTCATTTACTATAGCGAATTTAACCTATGCTTTTGGTGCACGGGATAATGAATCCGTGGCGTGCTGTAACTTGCAAAATATACCTAATTAAGTTTTAGACATGTTTGGGAGTATTTTTGTAAGCATAATTGGCCCATTTCATGAGTTAAATGCGGCAGGGAAGCAGGGCCGGAAAGTTATAAAACTTAAGGACAATTTGTAGTGGTCAAGGGGAGCCAAAGTCCTAATGTGAAAAGATTTGAGGCCAAAATGAAATAAATGAAACTTGGGAGGCTCCTAGATATCGCCAAGAGTTGAGGGCTTAAAAGAAATTAGTAAACTCTTAAAAATGGGTTTTATTGGAGGAGGCCAAACATGGCCTTAGAGAAAATCTGGAATTTAAAGACCAAATTGGTCTCATTTTGAGAGGAGCTCAAAAGCGTGAAGGGAGAAGAAGGAGAAGAGGAAGAGGGAAGAAGAAGAAGAGAGGAAGAGAAGAAGGAGAATCCAAGCCAGAGAGCAGAAGCCCAGGTATGGATTCTATGATTTTTGGTGTAGAAACTCCTTTGGAGAGTATGGATTGCTTGTAGATTCTAAGGCTTGGTTTTGTTAATAGCTTGTCCTCAAAGCTGAGGTTTTGTTAAGAATTCATTCTAACCCTAGGTCTCTTGAAGAAATAGGGTTGATCAAATCCCCATGTAAATTTTCCAAGATAAACAAGAATCCTCTCCTTTAGGATGGATTCATGGTTGAGTAGGGTTTTTGAGTTAAGGGTTTAGAATGAGAAACTCTAGGCTTCAAACATCATGTTGAAAAGTTTGTGTATGGGTCTTAACCCATGTGGGAGTGTTTTGGAGAATCTTGATATGTTTTTGGAAGAAAGATATGTAATTGAGAGAAGATTAAGAAAAATTCGGAGTTCTGAGAGATATATGAAGTGATCTTGAAGTGATTATGAGGTTTAGAAGTGATTGGGGGATCAAACATATGGAAAAATGGGAGAAAAACACCCGTGCGGAGCATTCTCGGGTGTCTTCTACCGGTAGGACAAAGTTCTACGGTGGAACCTGATTACGGTCGATTTTGGCGAGTCCTGCGGTAGAAGTTAAGTCACACCGGTAGGACACATTACAGTTTTTCAGTTTCGACCAGTTTTCGTATTTTATTATAACACTCATTTCTTATCCGATTTGAGTAGTTCAAGTGGCTACGTAAATAGACTTCAGGAGGGCAAACTTTAAAGAAAATGCGTATCTCCAAATTCCTGACTCTAAGTGGTCAAATCCTCAAAGTGAGGTTATGTACCAGCCCATTTCCTGCATCGGTTGATCATAGGCGTAGTCGATTGTTTCGGACGTATCTTGAGGTCCGGTACTCGAATTGGGTGATTCAGTTGGAATAGAACCCTTAATATCTTATCTTTAAAGTACAAAGATCAGTGTCAAATATCAAGACAAGGCACTGGAAAATAAATATTTCAAAAATGTCCCTCGGTAAAATCGTTAAACCTGACTAATTGGCATGAAAATCATAACTTGAGAGTTTGGGACGATCGGTGGATTGACTCAATTCCTGGGTAAAGTAGATTCATAGAAGAGCCAGAATATATGAATAAAAATTGTGATTTTATGCTCATCATACCTTACCGGCGCCTGGAATACGATATGACATGAGCGTAAAGTGGCTAACAATGGCCTATTATAAGATAATGAGATTCGAACTCATATAGTTGTAAAACTACCTAAGACCCAGTTATTAGTGACACAGCACTCCTGTCACGATTAGTGCTTGGCCTCTGATTAATCTTGATTGCCGATTAATCTTGGCGCTCTGATTGAAATCTTGGTACTCACGATTAGATGCTCCGGCCTCCCGATTGTGCCGGTACTCGATTAGTACTTTCCGGCCTCACGATTAGTGCCGGTCTCACGATTAGTGCTCAGAGCGCTACGGTGTGCCGGTACGCCGATTAGTGCTACGGCACTCACATTTACGATTAGTGCTGCGGCACTCTGTTCACGATTAGTGCTACGGCCTCATATATAATGGTGCTAAAACGCTCGACTTGACTAATGCTGCGGCACTTCCGGAGTCTTGTATAGTATCTTGGGTACTTATTGTCTTTGTGTCTTATTCATTAAGTATTACTTGGTCTAGGAAGTCAAGCGGTTATATGATAAATCTCTGAATAGGATGCATGGTACCTACGGGCCTCCTGTATGCGAATAAGTTACGTCGGTACCTACCCAGAGTGCGCTGTTTGATGGATTGTAGTACCCTACGGGTACTCACGTATCCCCGATAAGTTACATTACGTATCTGATGCATTACTGCGGTACTACTGGGTACTCACATGTCGATAAGTTACGTTGCATCGATGCGTTACCGCGTTACCTACGGGTACTCGCATGCGATAGGTACATTACATGTCACGATACGATGCAATACCTCACGGGTACTCCACGTATCGATAAGTTCGTGCGTATCGATACGTGCATGCGGTACCTACGGGTGCCTCCGTATTTGATATCACAGTATGCGAGATAAGTTACGCCCAGTACCCGCGGGTACTCGGTATTTGAATAAATTGTTCTGTATCGATGTGCAGTAGTACCTCACGGGTACTCACGTAGCGATTAGTTGCATGCGTATCTAATAAGTTACGCGGTACCTAGGGGTACTCCACGTAGCTGCTGAAGTTACGTAGTACCTACGGGTACTCTTGCTATCTGTATAGCTTCATTTAGTACCCTACGGGTGCTCAGTATCGGTAAGATTAAGTATAAGTTGGTGATCTCTCACGGTGTACTCTTGTATTTGTAGTACCTCACGGGTGCCGAATATGATAAGTCATGCATCGATACGTTACGTAGTACTACGGGTACTCTGCATTTGATTAAGTTCTATCACGTATCGATGCGTTACTGCCAGTGCCCACGAATTATCAGGTATCCCGAATAAGTTAAATACGTATCGATGCGCTGCACGTAGTACCTACGGGTACTCAGGTATCTGACAGTCTTTGTCTCTCGTATATGTTACGTAGTACCTAAGGGTATACGTATACGATTTGGATTACGCTAGTACCTATGGGTACTCCTGTCTCTGATTAACTCCTGTCTCTGTATAAGTTATGTAGTACCTACGGGTACTCCAGTATCTGAATAAGTTCCGTTTCTGATTAACCCCTGTATCTGAATATGTCCTGTCTTTGATTTAGTTCGGTAGTACTACGGGTACTCCTGTATCTGAGTAAGTTCTGTCATGTATCTGATTAAGCTCCGTAGTACCTACGGGTACTCTTGTATTTGATTAAGTTCGGTAGTACCCTACGAGTCACTCTTGTAAATACGATAAATAGAAGTATAAGTTCTGCCCAGTACCTCCCAATTACTCTCGTGTAGTAAGATAAGTATAAGTCGAGTGAACACCTCGGTACCTCGTATAAGGAATACGTACGTAGTACCTACGGGTGCGCATACCGATAAAATGTTGTGGTACCTGGGTATACGTGTCCAGAAATACATATATAAGTTCCGTAGACGATATAAACTCAGTAAGACTGAGTATAAGTTAGTAAGACAAGTATGTGCTCGAAATACCGGTATACGTTCAGTAATCTCTGTGGTACCCTCACAGGTGCCTCAGAATAAGTTAAACTAGTAGCATAAACATAGGATTACGTAACTCCTACGGGAGTCCTGAATGCACATAAATTAAGTATAAGGGATAAAGTTACGCATAAGAATATGTACTAGTATAAGTTCATAATATAAATACATAAAATTTATATTATACATTGTGTTATGCATTAAAATGTGTATGTGCATAAGATGCATGTTTCCCACTAAGCGTAAAGAAGCAGCACGGGTTTTGTCAGTGTGGGTACGGGAAGACATGCGAGACTTCCGCTATACGGTGGGCGACACACTTGTAAGGGTTCACTACATGTAGGTTCCATGCTCTGATTTGTAATGTAAAAGTTCAGTTTTGTATTTGTAAATGGGACTCAGTTATATGTATATAATTTTTGATTACGATAAGATGTGGAGCCATACCGGTGCAGTTAGCCTTTAAAAACCAATTAAGAGTCCCGATTATTTGGTCTCGCGTCCGGGACTCGGTTCGGATCCATGTCCAGACCGGTCAGGATTCGGGCGTGGCGATCTCGCTAGGCTACGAGGCGGTATAAAAAGTTTTATAACCGATGGTCCATTTGGGTTGCTAGTAGTTATTAAAAATAATTTAGTGAACACTATCATCTTGTCTCGTTGGAAATTTCTGGTCGGGTGACATATCATTATGTTCGGTGCGATGCGCTCATTTGACCCTTATTGGTATACCAATTTATCAGTAGCTCAAATTTAATGGTTAACATTCTACAATAAGGCGCTGGAATCATTCACAACAATTTATAATAGTGTATATACATTTATATCCAAATACTCGTTTTCCAATACTCATGCAATTTTGCATGTGCAATTCATTTCACAATAAGTTGTATCAAATCAATTTAAAACAAATCAATATGCAATTTATCGCAATTCATTTCAATAAATTCACTTATTTCAAAATCTTCAAACATTTTAGAAGCAAAAGAGAGAGAAATGGAGAACAAACAATTCATTTATGACTTAAGCAGACACACATGCATATTCATATAAAACCTTTTAGATTTATTTTGTCAACGAAAACACAAAACGAAACAAAGGAAGAGCGTGAAGAACAAACCCAAAGAGAGGTTGTCGCTCTTCGATTCTTATTCGAATCCATTCTTGGGTCAAGCTTCCTTGTCACCAACCCCTAATCCATACAGATATGTCACTATCAAGAACAACCCGAAAAATCGGTTGTGCATTCTAGGATTTTTGGTTGGGTTGATGTATACTAATAAACCTTCCTTGAAAAATTTCCCCAAGGGACAAATGAGCCATATTTTTCTCATACTTCCTCTAATAAAATGATAGCTCCACCAAATTCTATTTTCATTAGAATTAGATTCATCTCATTTGGATCACTAATTTCAAATTCTGACATTTTAATACCCAAAAGCTGGTGAGTGTGCCCAACTCACTTTCGATTTACCTCTTTATTCTCTGATTTCGGGGTCTTAACTCCATAAATTGGTAATTGTTCCTCTACTAATTTGAATATATGGTTCTAAGGTTTCTTCTACAATTGAAATCATCCAATTTGGATCACCAAAACTCAAGTTATTGCATTTTACATCAAGACTTCTCTAATTTGCAAATGGAATCGATTAATTCATGCATAGCTTCACTTTGACAGATTTCTGTTTACTTTGAGTTCAGTGCTTGTTCCTTCTAGTAATTATTCCTAGAGTATGATTTATAGATTTTGAATCACTCAATTTGGATGAGTGAAACTCAACTTACGACGAAAAACACCACGAGCTACACCCAAGCAGGGCATACTAGTTAACTGCACGAAACTTACTTTTTAAATATATTTGGGAGCCTTAGAGTTCTATATATTTCTAGATCTAGATCTTATGGTTCTTTACCAATTAGAATCACTAAATTTGGATGATTATAACATAACTTATAACCAAAACAAAAACAGGGGTTTTGAAAATTTTAGCAATAACTCCTTGAGAAACTTCATTATTTCCTTTGTACACAAAATTCATCGAAGCAACATCCAAACCACCATACCCCATGAAATCTTGCAATACAACTAAAACAGACTACAACCTTTCAAAACATTTTTTATATACCACATTTGGGGTTTTATTAAACTCAAACACAAAGTAGAAGGGTTAGAGTTTGGTTTTCATACATAAATCTTGATTCTCTTTCCTTTCTTCTTCCTCCTTCTTCTTGATAAACTAGATCTCATGATTACATGGAGAAGAAATCCACAAATCCTTCTCTTCTTCTCTCCAGCCTGGGAATGTGCCCTAGCCTTTTTCTCCTCTTTCCCTTTTTGCCAAATATGAGAAATGACATTTAAGACCAAATTTGGTCTTAAGCCTTAAGTCTTCATGAGCCTTGTTTAGCTTGCACATAAATTCTATTTTCCATTTTCTCATTTTAACTCTCTTCATTTCATATTTCAATTCAATTCATTTAATTTTTCATTTTAACATTTACACTCCCTTGTTATGACCTTAGGTCCTTATTTGACACACTAAATTTATTTGGCTCTTGTAAAATTTTAGGTTTTTATCATTTTTCGTTTTTAGCCGTTTAAACGCTGAAAAAATATAATTTAATTTATTTTACACATGAGTATAGTATAAAAGCTGTAGGGTATTTTCAAAGCATTACATCGAGTCCCAGTGGCAAAATTCCTACATGGGAAGTTCGTTATGGATAAGTATATGAAGGCGGAAAATACGCAAAAGAGATATTTATCAGCGGATTTCCTAGTTTCTAAATCATTTATTTCTCGGAAGATTAATCCTTGATAGGGAAGAAGAGATTTTATCCCTAAAATTAAGAGATTTTATCCTTAAATTTAAGAGGAGATTTGTAAACCATGCCATATAAATTGGAAAGATCTCCCATGTGGTGCGGTCGATTCAAGCTGGGTGAACTCTAACCTTCTCCATCTTTTTGCTGACGACTTAATCATTGGAGAGCATGGCCCCGGCCTTGCCGTCGTCGGATCACCTTGGTGACTGTCATTACGGAGCGTGGTTGACACACCCACCGGCTGGATCATATTTGCGGGTTCATGTTGCGTTGCTGTGCTCGAGGCTCAAGCTTGATCAAGGTCCCTTCTGATTAGCGCGGAGTCTATGGGGCAAGACAGAATCTCATATAGGCGTAAAGAACTTTGGTTTGTGATTATCACAGTAGCCGCTCCCATCACCTAGAGCTCTGATTCCCTTCACATTTTATTCTTTTCAGGTATACATTGTGTCAATCTAATGATCCAATCTTCAGGAAGATCAATTCCTCCATTAGTGGGACATGGAGAAGGAAACGGGAGGAGCAAGTAAGACAAAGGGAAGGAGTTGCAAGGTCACGTAGCTTCTGCGGCGAATGACCAGTTGCAGGCGAATAGAAAAAGTTGCGATCTTAAGAAATGTATGAGATAGCGATTCAAGCGTATCAGATCGCTCACAATAGAGGGAAGGAGCCCATTATCTCTGACGATGTCGATACCCTAGCAAATGATGAGTTGTCCTTGGGCAGGTACCCATCTTTGAGTCTCTCACTGGCAAAGAATGCTTGGGAACCTGGCTGAGCTCGCCTGAGGCCTTAGCATCCTGCGCCCGGTGATGTTGTTAGTGGCGCATCCACGGGGCCGAGAGAAGGCAAGTAAGAGGAGGCAGCGGTTAGGCCATGAGACCGTGCGTGTGCCCGAAGGTCTGATGCCGGTGTTGCCTCTTGGCGTGATGCCATAATGCTATACATTTTGCCTTTTGATGAGCCCGATGTTTTGTTACTACCTGTAGCCTTAATTCGGAGACCAGGTGACTTTGTGCTCTCTTCGCCCTAGGGCACCATATTCTTGAATATGAGTCACCTCGCGGGTTTTCGTACCAACCTTCGCCCACGTTTAATTGCTTTGTTGTGCGATCATATGCTCCATTATAATCAGCGATGATACTAAATAAAACAACGACCATTTGTTGTGCAGTATTACAGGCCCAGTTTGCGAGGGCTGCTAGCTTAGTTTCTAAGCTCCCGCGTAATTATTAAATTAAGTTAAATGAACTATGGGTCGCATTCATATCGCAGTAGCTTTGTTCGGTGCGACAAAAGAGAAACATTAGCTCTTTGCAAACTATTCTAAAGCATGAAGGGGAGTTCATTCGAGATTTCACTAAGAGGTTTAGGCAAGCTGTTCAGCGAGTAAAATCATATAGCAAGTACACAGTCCTCCAAAACTTTAGGAGAGGCTTTGAACCATCTACTCCTTTCTTCCATTCATTATCTTTAGACCCGCTAGCGATAATGGAAGAGTTATAGAGACGGGCTGATAAGTATTCAATGTTGGAGGACAATATCCTTGCAGTATTCCAAATAGTCATGATTACAAACCAGCCGGATTAGGGAAATAAATATTACGAATATTGATCTGAGTTGAGCACAAATGATAAATGATAAAAGTGATCATACTGAAATATAGTACCTCTAAATATCTCATGAGAAGTTGTGCCTATCATTGGCTTTTAGTTCAAATGGCACGCACCAATTCAAGCGGATCATTCCCGAGAAACAAGTCATGCGGTCTGGTAATCATAGAGATCATGGGCATGAGACCAATAGGTGTCGAAGCTTAAAGTTATTGGTGGAAAAGTTGATCAAGTTGGACACCTCAGGAGGTATGTCAAAGAAGATGACCATGAAGAGGAATCAGGGCAAGCAGCAGACAAAGTTACGGTCGGAGCAGCAATCCCGTTAGAATCTAGAATAACCATAAACTATATCTTGGGCGTGCGATAGAGGACCGGGGTATGCGTCAGGAGTGCCAACGAGAGGAAGAAGATCTTGGGGTTGCCACAATTAGAGAATTTAGGATTAATGTTATCCACACGGAGGGCAGCCATGAAGAAACCAAACCTATAGATGGCCCCATATCCTTTCCTCCTATCAACTCAAACATGATTATTATGCCCCACTATGATGCATGATTATTATGCCCCACTATGATGCATTGGTGTTCACCCTGCAGCAGTAATAATTTGCAGTGTGCGCATAGAGTACTAGTAGGCGGCGGTGCGATAGGTAGTGAGCTCCCAGCGAAACACAGTGCACCTTCCATCGATGTTGAGGGCCCACTCTGTCATGTGAGGGTTGTCATAATGCTGAGAATTTCAAACTTGATTAACTTATATAATCCTGATAATAATTTTTTTTTTTTATCCAGATTATAATTTTCTGGAAATCTCAAACTTATCCGAATTGTAAAAGTTTAAGTTCATATTCTTACAAAATATTACAAAGCCCCACTATAGGGTTTATGTAAAATTACTATTTACATGCCATACAAACTATGATATCTGTCTTCTCCAAAATTCAAAATCTACCCTGATAAGTCCTATTGGTGTGTTGGTCCCGACGGATGTGAGATGTCTTTAGCGGTCGCTTTAGCTCCAAAACCTACACAGACAAAACACTCGTACTAAACTTATAGCTTAGTGGGGGACCATATAACATGGAAGACCACTATCGTCATAAACCTCAATCATATATATGGACATATATTTGACAATACACCATTCATTTGTCATAGAAGAACAAATCAGTATAACAGAACAAAGCCATAATAATTCAGTATATTGATCCTTTTCATACTATTGTTGTTCATTACTCATAACACATATATCTCAGAAGCACTAGCATGCACTTGTTATTCATTATTATTTATTTATTTTTATAGCGACCTTATGCTGCATCTTCCCGAAAGTAAAAATGGATAACGAGAAACGAAAGCAATGACGTAAAATTTTATCTTATCTGAGACGGTGATAACATAACGGTATGACCCGAATGGGGCACCTAGCGTGGCTACAACATCAAAGATCCTATGGTAATGCATATTTATCCACTACCGAACATATGATTGTTCGGTTATTTATGTTTCCAATTAATCATGCCGTTATCCTTAACATAGGTTTTTTTCACATATTTATCATGATCGTTTAATGGACTGCACTAATTCATGTAACATTAATGCATTAATTCATCAAACATCATCTAAGAAGAGATTGACAATGCTGCATTATAAACCAATTTTGCTTGAACAGTACGAGGCAAGTCCCAAGTCCATTTTCAACTACAATTTTAACCTTGTAAACGATATTATTTTTAGACAAAGTGATCTTCTAATCAAATATTCCCCTATGTTTTAAGTTTCCTATAGCTCACAAATTAAGTCATTTGGACTTTTCCTAACATCCGGTTGTTAGAGATGAGTTTTGAGGACAAAATTGTGTTCCTTACTTTGGCCAATTTACGGTAACAATGGGGACTAAATTTGGCTATACTTCCTTCATAGTTGTTATCCCAGATATCACAGTTTGTAAAAATTTGGAATAAACAAAACTCAGATTATGAATTCAAACAACTAAATTCTCGATTCGAGTTGATGCGATCTGAGGTTTAGGGATGGTGTTCCCTTATTTTTAGCCAATTCTGGTAATAATGAGGGTAAATTTGGCTATCTTTCTTCATTGAAAGTTGATTCCATAGATATCTAGTTTGTACATAAATTTGAATCACACTATTTGAATCAACAAAACTCAAGTTATGATTCAAACAACCGGAATTACTCTAGTTTAAGGGACTATTCCTAGAGCCTGACTTCAAACTCAATATCAGGGGTCTTAGGACAGGAATTTGATCTAGGTCTCTTCTAGGAAAATGTAGCCATGGGTCTTAAATTTCCTTATAAACTAAAATCATTCATTTTAGGGGTTGATGGGACAAGTTATGGCCAAAACAAGAACATAGGGTTTGGGAAAAATGCGTGAGAATCTACATAAATCTGCTTACCTTTTCACTGAGAAATTGTTCCTCATTTAGAATCACAACGAAACAACAACCATGACCAAATCAAAATATACACACAAACCAGTTAGGATTCAGACCTTGGATCTGCGAATTGACTCACATTTCCTCATACTCTTTCTTCTCCTTGAGATCTTCTTAAAAACTTCACCTAACTTCCTTTTCTTCTTTTCTTCTTACTCGAACAAGTAAAACCCAAAGATGAGCAAAAACAATGGAGAGCACAATCTAGCAGGATTCTCCTTCTCTACAACCATTACTAATAAAACACCAAGATATGAACTCCTTTTTGCTTTTCCCTTTCAATAGACAAAGTTTTGTCTCATTATTAGGTTTCAAAATTATGCGCCTATTTGGTACTCAATTCTATATTCTATTGCAATTCAACTTATCACAATTCTACAATGGCTTGTATCTTCTTGTTTAATGACCTTTAGGTCCTCATTGCTCTGATTTACAATTATCCACATGAGACTTCTTTTTAAAATCCCGATTATGTCATTTTTCACATTTAGCATTTAAATTTTTGAAAAACATAATTTAAACCACCATTTTACCCTAAACATGTCATAAAGCTACTATGGTATAATTTGGGGTGTTACAATAGATCTATTGCAGCTACTAGCATTCAATGGAGAAGCTTTCCTTGGGTATGTTGAACTTCGGTCGAGCAGTCCTTCCCGGGTTTTAAGGGCAACTCTGTAGCAGTGAAGATGCCATGGCTCCACGTACTTGGGGCCAATCACTCAGCAAGTTTTGTTCTCAATTGTCCAAGACTTTGGGCCTTACAATGCCATCATGGGGAGAGCATGGTTGCATTAAAGTGAAGAGTTGTCCATGACCTACACAAATGGTCGGCTACTTCGACTAGTTGGCGGGTCGACCTTTTAAGCAATCAGCGGCCATGACGATGTTATCAACTATCTATACGAGACAAGAAGGAAGAACTCTGAAAATCCTTCCCTCGAAGACCAAACCCTCGCATAGCAATCACAGTTCACTACCCAGATCAGGCCGGAAAAGAAGGATTCGTTGGTTGTGGATCCCGCGAAAAAATGCGCTGACGGTTAGAAAAGTTCGCTTCCGATCGGTTCTCTATCCGATGAAGAAGGAACATTTACAAGCTAAATCACATTATTCATGACTAGACCGATGGAAGCCCAGTGAAGCGTTTCCAGGTCATGTCGGATTATTCATATAAGTAGACAAACTTATTGAAATGGTTTCATCGGAAGTGATACCTCAGGCCATTTGCCATGATGGTGGTGGTTCCGAAGGTGGTAAGTGGCGGTATGTGTAAGTTCTGCCGACCTCAGCGAGCACGCCCCGAAGGTAACTTCCCTTCTGGCGCATAGATCCGTGCGTTGATGTTGCAATCGGAAATGAGACACTGTCGTTTCTAGACACTTTCTCTAGTTATCATCATATTCCCATGCACCCGCCTGACACAGAGAAAACGACCTTCATTACACTGCACGGGTTATACTACTACAATGTGATGCCTTTTGGCTTGAAGAATGTTAAGGTGACTTATCAAAGGTTAGTAACTAAGATATTTCGATCGTTATTGGGAGAAACCATGGAGGTCTATATCAATGATGTCTGCATGAGTCGAAAAAACTCTTCCCGATCACACGAGCATCTCTGAGATGCCTTTGAGAAGTATTCTGTAAATACGACATGGGGCCTCGACCCTTTGAATGTGTGTTAGAATTCGGTTCGGGCAGAAATTCTAGGCTTTATGATGACTTAGAGGCATAGAGGCCAATCTATTCAACTCAAGCTACATTAGTTCTTAGATTCTAACTTCCAAAAGAGTTCAACAGCCGGCGCGGGTTGGCGGCTCTTGAATGATTCATATCTAAAAACCACATATCGGTTTAAAACTTCTTTTTATGACTAAGAGAGGACGAAAATTTGGATTGGAATGAGGAATGGCAGTCATCAGCTTTTCATGAGTGACACAAACAATATCTGTTCAAGCCGCCAATTCTACTTAGCCAGAAGCCGAGGCGTCGCTCTATCTTAACTGTGGTTTTGAAGCCTCGATAGTGCGGCTTTGTTCAAGAAAATGAAAACATAAGCAGTGTAATATTCTTGTATGAATCCACATCCCGAGAAGAAGAAACTCGGTATACATCTCGAACAAGCAACACGGCCCTCTATGGCGGTAGAGCTGCCATACTTCAGACACACCCCATCGTCGTACTAATCAATCTCCTTTGTGACACTATATAAGCCTGACCTATCGGGAGGGGATGGATCAGTGATGATTGAACTAAGTGAATTCGATTATCAATATAAGTCAGCTTGGCATTGAAGGGGCGGAATGGTGGGCTTTTAGCAAAGGTTCCCGATGGGTCGGAATCGGATAGCGGTGGTGGATACTTATGTAAACAGCGCATCTGGCAAATGAGAGAAATTTGGGAGTCGGGTTGCAACTTAAAGCCCCAAATGGGGAAAGGATAGAACATGTCATCGTTCAGAACTTGCATTATCTAATATGAGAATGAATATAAAAATCTAGCCCAGGAATTGACCTCGCGACATGTCACTGCATTAAAATCATCATCTTGAAGTGAGTTCTATATTGTAGTGGCTGACAGTGAGCAGAGAATACGACCACCTTGGGGCTGACACGCTCAGTCGAGTGTATGTACGGATTACAGCTACGACTACTTGGGTTTGCGCGGCTTTGAAACTGGGCGCATCTTTGGGATCGAGGGAATGAAAAGTGGTCGTTGGCGAGTAGTTGCATCCGCCTAATAAAATCGTGGTATTCTTCATATCTATCTCTGGCCAGGCATCATCAATTACTACTGACGGGGTAAAAGGCCAGATGAAGCTTTTTTTTTCTTATGACTCAATATTTTACTAGCTGGCATTTCGGAGAATTGCCAAATAATAGGATTAAAGCCCATAAGATTCAGGTCTAGGCGGCTAGATTTTCCCTTGTGAATGAGCAATTATATAAACGGTCTCTAGACGGGCCATATCTCAAGTGCCTCACAAGTTAGCATGGGTAATATATATTGGCAGAACTCTATGAAGGAATATGCAGAAACCATCAGGAAATTAGAACTTTTATCAGTTATCATAAGGTTATTATTGTGACCATGAGGCGGATGATGCAGCCATGTCGAGTGCAAGCCAAGCGCCAGCGATAAGCTTAATCTGAGGGTCTTAGGCTTAAGATCTAACCACCATCACGAGCCTGGCCACTTGGCTGGTAAGGGATTGATATAGTTAGACCCGCGCTACTGCCCAAACTCGGAAAAAGTTATTGTGGTTACCACCCAAACTATTTAATAAGTGGAGGATGAAGTTGAAGCCTTCACCTCTATCAAAGATAAAGAAGTCATTCAATTTGTTTAGAAGAATATAGTATGTCGATTCGGAATACCTCAGTCAATTGTAACTGATAATGGGTCATAGTTTGACAACATAGTATACATAAATTTTTGCCATGAGTTGAAAATCAAAAACTTGTATTCAACCCCATGATACCTGCAGAGCAATGGTCAAGCGGAAGTATCTAACAAAACTCTCTTGACCACTTTGAAAAAGTGACTACATTCGGCTAAAGAAAAATGGGTAAATGAGCTACCAGGAGTTCTTTGGGCCTATAAAACAACCTGACGAGAAACGACTAGAGTATCCCCGGGTTAGCCCCTCACCTGTAGGATGGAGGCCGTAATTTATAGAAATTGGGATTGCCCACGCTTGACGAATCACGAAGGCTAATACTAAAGTCATTTCTAAATACTTAGATATGGCATACGCACTCCATGAAGAATTTGTATTTGTATGTGTAACTCAATACAGCAAAATAACAAACCTATATAACAGACATGTAAGACAGCGTGCATTCCAAGCCGAAGTCCTAGTGCCCAGAAGGTCTTTGAGCTTGGCTGACTGCTTGGAAGGCAAATTCCAACAAATTGGGAAGGACCGAGACATGATAGTAGCGAGAGCGACCGGATGAAGCCCCAGACGGGATGCGGTGCCCGGGATGTGGAATCTTTCTAGCATCTTAGAGATATTATCAAATAAAATTTTCTTTGTAAGAAGGTGCTGATTAATCAAATTTTCTTTAAAGCATTTTCTTTCAATTCTTAGAATATCATCAATCAAATTTTCTGTAAAGGGATTATCAATAAAATTTCCTTCACGGTATTTTCTTTCAATTCTTGGAATAACCCTTATATCAAATACTAGAGGTGGCTCCTAGCCTACTGGTAGATTTCAAAGACCAGAGGTGGCTCTTAGCCTACTGGTACATTTCAAATACCAAAGGTGGCTTGATGAGTGCATAAAACACTCATGTCGCCGCGTTAAGTTTCTCGTTTTTAGTTAATTTTATATGTTAAATAAGGCGCATTAAGTCGATATCTTGCATTTACGGATCTTATGTGAATTAACGAATTGAAGCAAAGTGGTTTTGAGATCATTTTAGAGCGAGAAAAAGAAGGAGAAGAAAAATCGCGACAGCGCGTCGCGGCGTTCCGGCGTCGTGACGTCTGGCGTGGCGGCGTCGATCAACGAGAAGAAAAAGTCAGCGAGCGTGCCAAGCGTCGCCTGGCGATCATCGGAATTTCTGCCTCGGCGTCCGCGACGTCTGATCCATGAGAAGAAAAAAGTCAAGCGAGGGTGCCCGATCGCGTCATCAGCGATTTCTACCTCAGAATCATAAAAAGCAACGGGGGACCTAATTTGGAGGCATCGAAGAGCGTGCGGAGAGGCGAAAAAGCGAAGCGACGTGGGTGCGGAGTCATTGGAAAGGCAGATAGTTTTTATTTTCTTTTCTCATGGCTACATTGATAAAATTATCGAATTATGGTTTAATCGAACAACGTATTTCTAGATACGTTTCTGGTTTTGTTAAACCCTGTCACAATTGAATGGATTAATGCTCAAACTTATATTATTCAGTTTATTTATGATTTGCATTTATTGTTTCTATATGTGCTTTATATTCATGGTGATGTTTGGCCAACATTGACATGATCTTGTTGGGGATCTGAGATCGAGAGATAAGGACTCCCAGGGATATGAATAGAGTGACCCTCGGTTAAATCGGTAAATAGAGATATCCTGATTATTGGGTTCGAACATTTAGGTGTTTCGGAGTATTGGGTCGGGGCAGAGATGCACCTTACCCTACTGGTGAGATAGGCGGATATACCTTGAGAAAGGATATCTCGTAGGCACGATTACCCTGTCATCGAGAAATCATTAATAGACTAAATAATAATTCCTCTAGATAATAATCCATCAAAGGTGGTAGGGGGATACAAATCCCTAGTCTTTACAAGCAAAGTAATTCCACAAGTTAATTTAGCTTTAGTTTTAATCTCATACATTAGTTAGATAGCCATTAAGAGTTCAAGTCCAGATAATATTATAAGGCCAATTTCATTAGTCAACACACTTCTCCCGGAGTGGATGATACTCAGGTACCTAGGTATCTTTGTGTATTACCTTGATCACGGCCTTTTTGCCTTTTGCACACATAGGCGTACACATTTTACACATCACGCTTTCGACCTATCAAGTTTTTGGCGGATTCAAGTTAGTTTTGGTATTGATACTGACAAGTGCAATTAGATATTACTTTGGAATTTTTCCTTTTTATTTTATTTTGTTTATACAAGTGCTTGTAATTTGGTCTTTACGTTTTGTGTGTGTGAGTGCTGATTAAGGTTATTGTGGTGTATGCGACGAGGTTCAAGTTAAGACTACATACATTTGATCTGAGCAGAAAAATATACACCATTTACGCGAGAGAACAAAGAAACACAACATAGAAATCTAGCAATCATGCGGGAACAATGTAGAGGCAGATCATGGCCCGAAAAGTATAAACGGCATGAGTCCACCCAGTGGGAATAATGGTAGGAATCGGCGCTGACCCATTTATCTGACCAAATGATCCATTTATGTTTCTAGAAGAGTTAAGCGCACACCTACGATTCGAGCCCGGCTGCTCCCGAGACACACTATTGACGAAACGCTAACTTGGCTGATCGGTGACTAGATGCTTGAGAGCATCACGTTCCGCAGTTGCCAAGTGAGAATCGAATATGCATAACTTCAGCCGAGAAGTAGTGACGCGGTCGAAGTGTAATGGGGTAAGCGAGATTGTTTCGGCTTTAAATAGGTGATAGAGAAGCGAAACGCAGTTGTGGTAAATTGCCGGTTCCATTACTTCGTAAGACAACCTAGTGCGAGAAGTTCTTGACAAGTTCTTCCCAACACGCGAAAATTGCACGGTGGTGCAGAGATCAATACATTCGAACTGACGGGAGAGAACTTGAAGCATGGGATAGATTTCATGAATTGTTAAGGGGTGCGGCCCAGGTTGACCAGATGGATGCTAGTCCATGCTTTCTATAATGGTCTGAGGAATGCGACCAAAACAGTGTTTAATGCCTCGTCAGGAGGTGCGCTAATGAAGAAGACTACGGACCAAGCATATGAAATCCTGGAGGACACTGTTACTGACACTAATCAGTGGCTTAGGGATAGGATTACACACCAATGAAATTTATTAGTGACATACAGATAATGGTTCTGGCAATCACAGTTACTCATGTAAAACACTAAATAGTTTAGTGGCAGACAAAGTGATATCATGAATGCGTTTGGAACCGGCCATAAGGAGTTATGCGAATTTTGTGGAGATAGCACGGTAGTGCGAGAATGTCGGTCGGGACGACAAACGGTAGAGCATGCCGGTGTGTGTCGAGGTTTGTCGGTCACGACATGGAGTCGATTATGGGAACAACCTTCTCCAGAACCAGGGTAGAAGGCCAAGAGACAGCGTAATAATTCGAATAATTAAACGTCGAGTTATGGATGGAGAAACAATCAAACGACATGCCACCACCCAGGAGTGGCGAACCACCCTCCGAGAAAAAGTGGACATGGAGCGAGCCTAGTTGAATGCTTGCCTCTCATACCTTCATGAATGAGATAAAGAAAGCGAAATATGCGTATCGGGCCACTCAAGCTGAATGAATTAGGCGACCTGACTAAGAAACTTAGGGTCTGAATGGACTGAGTGCATTTAATATGCGGCGAGGCGGCAAGGTTCCTTGTCCGAACAACTCAGGAATTGAACCAGGGACGAGAAGGTAATGAACATGTAAGGCGTCACCTTGAGAGTGGGGAGGGTGCGATAGCAGGCAGGCCACGGTGATGAAGGGTTGAGCGGGAGGTGAGTCCAAACGGTCGAATGATAAGGCAGAAGGGAACCCGAGAAAAAGTCGGTGGGAGGAGAAAGAAGCTGAGGCTAGGATCAACCCGACCACGATTGAACCCACTTTGCCCCAATTCAGGTACCACCAGCGCCTAAAGAATAAACTAGACAAGCGGTTCGCAAGGATTTATAGAAGTGTTCAAAAACTACACATCAACATTTCCGTTTCTTGATGCGTTAGAACATATGCACACGGTTATATCAAATTTATGAAGGATATATTGTCAAAGAAAGAGAAAATGTCGGACTTGAGATGATGAATCTCAGGAATGTAGTGTCCATCCCTTGAGGCGCCTGAAAGCTAAGGCCAGGCGGTTTTATAAAGTGCTATTGAAATTCCATCTTTGAGAGAGCCTTGTGTGACACAGGAGCTAGTATTGTCTCATGCCCTTATCCATATTCGAACTGGCGGGATTAGGTGAAGCTTCGTGACTCTGAGTCCTGCTCTAGTTAACAGACAGGTCACTAAAGCATCCAAGGGGGGTGATAGAAGACGTTCTGGTAAAGGTAGACAAGTTCATCTTCGCAGCATATTACATTGTGTTGGATATGGAAGAAGATAAAGAAATACCCATAATATTGGGTAGACCATTACTCGTAACTGGTAGGGTAATGATTGATGTGCAAAGGGGAGAGTTGAAGTTGAGAGTGCAGGATGACAAGGTCAAGTTCAATGTGTTTGAAATTTGTAGAGACCTTGACGAGTGTCCCATGCTTCATAGCCCGAGCCGTGGAGCTATAGTGTCTAGCCAAAGTGGTCTCATTAACCATGGGTTGTTTGGTATAGAGTATTCGGAAAATTTGGGAGAAGAGGTCGAAGAGTATGTGAAATGGATGGACTCTTGGGCCTAATTAGAAGAAATACTATGAACCTCAAGTGAAAATACTCAACGTCGATCAGCGTCCTTTGAACAACCACTCGGAGATGGAGCAAAAGCCACTACTCTTCATTTGAAGATATGCTTATCTTGGAAATGCCTCCACCATGCAGATAATCCATTTCAGCGATCCTTGACGACAGGAAAAGAATAAATATCAGTACTTTCGGGATCACAAGAATGCGCTTAGTTTGGTCTCTGTTGATTTAAGAGGATTCGCCCTCTATGTGCATGCATCGAATTCTGCTAGAAGATGGTCATAAGCCTTCAATGGAAGCACAAAGGAGATTGAATTCGACTATGAAAGAAGTAGTCCATAAGGAAGTCCTAAAGTGGTTGGATGCTAGGGTTATATATCATATTTCTTACGATTGCATGGTGAGTCGAGTCTGATAATTACTAAAGGAAGAAAAATAGTGATAAAGTGAGGAAATAATACATTGGTGCCTTCTGAAACGGTCATGACGGGTTGAAGTTTTGCATCGACTAGGAAGTTGAATAAGGCTACCTCTGGGCATTCCCATTGACAGTTTACAGATCAAATGTTATGGATGCAGTTTGTGGGGCATAGATACTCTTGTTTCTTGGATGGGTATTCCAGATTTTAATCAAATGCGCTATAGCCAGGAGGATCAGAGAGAGCGACATTCATGCCTATATCACATTTATTCGCATTCGGTAGATGCCCTTTGGGCTATCTGACACCTGGGGCATTCGGTATTTATTATGATACAGCCATATTCTCAGAATGTAGTTGAAAAAAAGAACTGATTGGGGTGTTCATGGATGACTTTGCTGCTGTTATTGGGGAACTCAGCACGACAATTGTAGAAGAAACTGAGATCAACGGATAGATGTGGGGAAACAAATCTTGTGTAATTGGGAGAAGTGCCATTTTATAGTACGAAGGGCACAGTACTTGGGCATCGTGGTTCCATGAGAGAGATGAAGGTAGACAAGCAAAATCGAGGTAATGAAACTACCTCCTCGTCATCGGTAAAGAGGCATAGAGAAGCTTTCTGGACACGTCTGGGTTCTATGAGGTATTCATAAAAGATTTTCTCGGTTCTGAAACCCTTATCAGATTTGGCTGGTTCCAGGGATACCATTTGATTTTGATGACGGTGTGTGCAAAGCATTCTTTGGATTCTGAAGAATGAGATTGGTATCATTACAATATTGTGCTCACGCAGTTGGGACCTTCAACCCAGGCTAATGTATGACGCCGGTGACTATGATGGGGCGATGTTTGAGACAGAAAAAGAAGAAAGGATATTTGAGTTTAACCACTATACTATGGACTTTGAATGTGCCAACTAAACTATACCAAAAAAAGACTTTTAGCCGTGTCTTTGCCTTTGATAAATTTGATCTGTTGATTGGCAATAAGGTAATAGTGCACACGACACTCAGCCATAAATCACCTAATGACTAAAAGGATGCGAAAGCTGAGATTCCATCTGATGGAGTACTCCTATTGAAATTTAACCTAGAGATAAAAACAAAAGAGAACAAAGAAGAACGTTCTGGACCATACATTTAAGGTTAGAAGACTGAGATGAGGTGCAAGTTAATGATGATTTCCCATATGAGTAGCTCTTAGCAATTGAAGACACAGAGCCAACTACATGGTTTCAGACTAACTAATGAATTACTTAGTGGCCAAGTGATCTCGAAGGGTTTGTCACTGATAGAGAGGTTCTTTACAGGTTGAAGCACTATGTGGGAAGAACCTATTATATATAAGCATTGTGTGGATCGAGTGTAAGGCGTGCGCGAGAAGATGAAATGGGCGATGTGCCAGATCTTGCCACTTTGCACCATGAGGGCATTCCGGGCCGGACCAGCGATGAGGTGCTCAGCGTCAGGTTTCCTCTGGCCCGACATTCAGGGATCATCATATTGTATCTCACATTGATAAATGCGAAGAATCAGAGGAACATTTTTAAAGGAAAGATTGTTCTGCACGTGAGCATAATCTAAAGTTGAGAAATTCATTGGATTGTGGGATCAGTTTGTAATTACATTTCCTCAATTCAATCGCATATATTATGAAGTGGACTAATCTCTAATGGATGTTTGAGAAATAATACACGACACTTTCAATATGGCGCTGATGTGTTTATTAGTTCATAGTCTGAAATTCCTGCAGTTTAACACAAATACGATCGGATTAGGTATATTTATGTAATAGTTGGTTGATGGATCTTGCAAAATGGGTGTGAGTGGTGCGCCAGCTCATATGCTGCAGGGAAGTAGATGAAGCAAAGGTCGTAAGGCAGGCGATAAAGATCCATTATGGAGAAGCTTGGAGTCAATAGTTCAAGGAGGACTAGTCGAAAAAGATTGAGGATGCACTCCGGGCATACATGACAGCATTTAAAACCCCATTGGGTATGTTGCCATTCTGACTAGTTAATGGGAAATCATGTCACTTTCTGGTGGAATTGGAACATAGAGCCTACTGGGAAACTCGGATGCTAAACATGAATGATAAAGTAGTAGAAGAGCGGATGCTCTGACTTAGTGAATTGGATGAGTTCCACAATGGGCGCGCTAGGGAATGCTCGAATATGTAGGAAAAGACAAAAACACAGCATGACAAACATATCATAAACAAAAGAGTTCGAAAGTGGTCAGCGGGTCCTCTTATTCGACTCATTCAGAGCTTTCAGGATAAAGTGTTGAAGTGATTGGGATATTTTAATCATACATTCAGTTGCCGCATGGAGGAATTAGGAAATTATACCACTGAGAGAAAGACATTCAAGTTCTTTTAGTTAAATAATATGAGTTGGATCATATGATAATAGACCATTAAGCTAAGGTATAGTATAAATCTGTGTTAAGATCAGACCTCAGGATTATTGGAACAGAATGATCAAATAAAGACATTAAATAAGAAAAAACATGGAATTATTCTGGCTTTTATATCACTTCATTTTGATGATATAATTTTAAGATGTTTAGTTTTTGGCATATTTTATCCTCATGTAATGGGGATTGTACCTGATTATCTGTTTTGGACAGAATATGAGAAGAGCAGAGAGGAATGAAGTGAAGAGCTCATTTCGGTACTGAAGGGGCCATAACACCAGTGAGGGGTTTATCTCAAACTTACCTTTGCTTTTGAAAAAAAATTTGACGACTTATCTCTATCTTGATTCTGCGATGTTGGCTCTCCAGCGTTATAGCGACGATTCAGTCAAACCGGAAGAAAAATCAGCCTGCGCATTATATGTTGGTTTAATCATGACATTGACCTCAATCGACATTGGCTTTGGACTCTCAGTCGTGTGGCGTTGAGATCATTATCTGTTGCAATCACAATATCTGGGGTATTACTGTGACGTTTGATCTCATGATGAGCGTTGTATTGACCTCTGAAATGTAGCCATTTGTTTATGACGAAACCCACTCATTCTTCTTCCACGAACCTAAAGTGCGAGCTCAAACCCTCAGCTTTATTGGTATCTAAACGCTTTACCAATACTGCATTTGTCCCAACCCATTACAGGACACTCCCGGGCCTTTGACATTCATGAGCTTTCAAGTACTTTGGTACTTGACTTTAGTTCTGTTTAATCAGGAACATTTAGGATCTTGAGGCTTTCAGGTTGTATAATCCCAGGAATTAATTATATTATCTACGGATCTTATTAAGGTTAGGATATGGGACATTATGGGTTAATAGATCTCTGGCGGGATCAAACCATGAATCATATTATTTTTAGTTGTTAAATCTGCAATTCTTGATGAAATATCAAACTTTGGATGACTCATTGAATCTTCTGGGTTTGCACTCCTGGTGTGAGTCTTGAAGAAACATTGTATCAAATTAAACGATACTATTACCATCTGCTGGCCCATATCACACCAATGTATATAAGTGTAGCAGCGACGAAAGATAGCTTTAAAGAGGAATTTGAACTATTGAAGGGCAGAGATGAGTGACCACCAGTTATAAAATGAAGTGGCGAAGGATCAGCCTCATCTCAAAAATAGGTCATTCATTAAGGAAAAGGGGTTTCATCACCCAGGACTTCGCAAAACAATTGCTGACGAGGGTGGCGAGCACTATGCCCTGACCACCTAAACTGCTGCCACTATGATGGTCGAAATTCTATGCGATTTAGCACCAACATGAACAAACGGGTTAAGTCTCAGTGTGGGGTTTGGATGACTTGGTGTGATCATGACGGGATTAAAATCTGGGCAAGATGGATGATAAGACGTAACAAATGCTGTAAACCAGTACCAGGGTCATTAGGGTATTGACCAACGGGTAAGGTGAGTGGAAGATAAATAGTGAAGGGCATGCGGTGCATTTCAAGGCCAAACATTTGGCCTACATCCCCAAGGTATGGCATCACTTCATCACATCGCGTCTCATTCTGACGACGAATGTGTGTGAAGTGATGGTCAAGCGTGCCTTGCTCAATTATGCCATCATCTAGGACATACCTTTTGATGTTGGACAAGTTATAGGATGCATCCTCCATATGAGATGCGAGAATGAACCTGAGGCACCCTTTCTCATTCTGACCTATGCAAGCAAGCTAGGGTG
This sequence comes from Tetrastigma voinierianum, assembly GCA_016808115.1. Lineage (NCBI taxonomy): Eukaryota > Viridiplantae > Streptophyta > Magnoliopsida > Vitales > Vitaceae > Tetrastigma > Tetrastigma voinierianum. The sequence continues at coordinate 59,343 of JAEQBH010007692.1, forward strand.
CCCTTAGAAGATAACGAGGCTTGGATACACTCGATTAAGGCAATTATAGTAAAGTGTGAAAAGCCGAGTGTACCAAGACTAGAAATGGTTTATGACTCGAGCAATGAACCCTCGGACTGAGGATGAGCTTAGTATCGATCCGAGTTTGGTATACAGATAGACTTGAATTTGTGTTGGACAATCCTCCACCCATCCCTACCACCAGCATTACAGAGGACGGCCCCATTAGTGCTTCCCATATCTGGAGGAGACCGGTGCTCGCCTCAGCTGCTCGTTTGAGGCATATGGGATGAACTAAGAGCATCGAGTCCTCGTTAGCCAGGATGTAGAGGCCCTCCGCGCCGACATGCACACCATCTTGGGCAACCAGCGTATCCTCGCAATCGGCGATCCATCCAAAACCTTCTTCGGCTCTACGCCTTCCAAGCCTCCTGCCTCCACAGGGGTGATCGGCCGATCACCAGGGAAGTTTCCCACCCTCTCTCGTTCTTTTATCGACATTGAGGACACTGTCCACACTTGTTTGGGAGGATGATCCCGGGTTGACATGTTAGTTTGCTTTACGTTTGGGTTAGTTTGTGTTTTATGTTTTAGTGTGTCCTATGTTATTCTTACGTTTTCTATTCTATTATGTCGATTCTTAAGATCTAACCACCATCACAAGCCTCTAGCCCTTCACTCAATGGGGGATTGATATAGTTAGACCACTGCCTACTGCCCAAACTCAGAAAAAGTTATTATTGGTTACCACCGACTATTTCAGCAAATGGATAGAAGTTGAAGCCTTCACCTTCATCAAAGATAAAGAAGTCATCCAATTTGTTTGGAAGAATATAGTTTGTCAATTCGGAATACCTCAGTCAATTGTAACTGATAATGGGTCATAGTTTGACAGCAGAGTATACAGAAATTTTTGCCATGAGTTGAAAATCAAAAACTTGTATTCAACCCCATGATACCTGCAGAGCAATGGCCAGGCGGAAGTATCTAACAAAACTCTCTTGACCACTTTGAAAAAGCGACTACATTTAGCTAAAGGAAAATGGGTAAACGAGCTACCAGGAGTTCTTTGGGCCTATAGAACAACCAGCCGAAAACCGACTAGAGTATCCCCGTTCGCCCTTACCTATGGGATGGAGGCCATAATTCCTATAGAAATTGGGGTGCCCACGCTTCGAACGGAAATCTCTGAGAAGGCTAATACTAAAGTCATTAAATACTTAGATTTGGCAAACGAACTCCGTGAAGCTGCGGTTGTATGTATGGCATCGTACCAGTAAAAAATAACAAACCTATACAACAGGCGTGTAGGACAGTGTGCATTCCAAGCCGGAGACCTAGTCTTGAGAAGGGTCTTCGAAAACATGGCTAACTCAGCAACCGACAAATTCCAACCAAATTGGGAAGGACCAGACATGATAGTAAGAGTGGGGGCAGCCAGATAAGCTAGACGGGATGCCAGTGCCTAGGATGTGGAATACTATGCATCTTAAGAGATATTATCAATAAAATTTTCTTTAAAGGTATGATCAATCAAATTTCCTTGAAAGCATTTTCTTTCAATTCTTAGAATATTATCGATCAAATTTTTACGCCAAAGAGTTATGTTAAAATTTTCATTCATGAATATTTTCTTTCTGTTATTAAGATAGCCCTTATATCAAATACTAGAGGTGGCTCCTAGCCTGCTGGCGGATTTCAAAGACCAGAGGTGGTTCTTAGCCTACTGGCACATTTCAAATACCAGAGGTGGCTTGATGAGTGCCTAAAACACTCATGTCATACCCGCATTCGTTCTATGTTTTAGTCCGATTTTATATTTAACCAGCATTCAAAAATGATATCGGTTATGGATCTTATGTGCATTATAGGTGAAGCAGGTGGTTTTTGGGATCATTTTGGAGCAAGAAAGAAGAATGAGAAGAAAGCGAGCGGCAACATCACGGCGGTGCCAATGTCGCGACGTTCGGTGTCGTGGCGTCGCGTCGTGAAGTCGATCAGCATGAGAAAAAGTCATGAGGCGTGCCAGCGTCGCGGCGTCATGCGATTTACGCACCGAATCATAAAAACAGCGGGGGACCTAATTTGCGGAGGCATGTCGAAGAGCGTCACGGGGAGAGCACGGAAAGCGAAGCGGCGATGACTAAGAATCATTGGAAAAAGATAATCATTTGTATTTTCTTTTTCTCATCAACTATTGATGAATTATAGAATTATGGTTGCAATCAGTTTCAACATATTACGGAATTTGTTTTAGGGTTTTTGTTTAACACTTGTCACAATTGAATGGATTAATGCTTAAACTTATATTGTCGGTTTATTTATGAATTTGCATATATTGTTTATATACGTGGTTTATATTCATGGTGATGTCGGCGGCTTATTGACATGATCTTCTTTGGGGGTCCAGAGATCGAGATAGGACTCCCGAGGATGCAATTAGAAGTGATCCTCGGTCAAATCGGTAAATAGAGATATCCTGATTCCGAGAGTGGCGATTAGGGTTTGAACATTTAGGTGTTTCGGAGTATTGGGTTGGGCGAAGTGCAAACCTGCTGGTGAGATAGGGTGAGACTATACCTTGAAAGGATATCTTGTAGGCACGATCACCTGTCATCAAATCATTAATAGGCGAATAGTAATTCCTCTAGATAATCCATGAAGGTGGCAAGGGGATACAAATCTAGTCTTTACAAGCAAAAATGAATTCCACAAGATATTTAGCTTTAGTTTTAATCCCATACATTAGTTAAATAGCCATTAAGAGTTTAAGTCCAGATTGTAGCGACCCCGAGCCCGGCCACGACCTGTTGGCGGATCAGGCTAGCGGGTGGCCTTGGCGAAGCCATTAATCAAATCCATTTATCAAATGCATTTCATTATCTGACGACCATTACTCAAATCTTTGCGAGCCAGTTTCCGTTTGGAATGGCCCGTAAGCATTCTAGGTGGCGTAATTCATTTACAAAATATGCATTTACCCAAAAATGGCATTTTATGCCGTTTACAACATAATATCCAAAATTGTATTCAAATATAGGTACAAAAATAATTTCGAAGTTGAACTCCCTTTTGTTTGCAAAACAATATCATGTTAAAAAAAAAAAATGGTGAGTGTAACTCCTCGAAATATACCCTAGCAGTTTTCGTACATGTTTAGGGTATAATACGAGTTAAATGGGAATTTTCGGAAATAAAACGATAGACAGGAAATTATCAGAAACGGGTAAATTAGTCATTTTATCACTTGAGGATATAGAGGCATAAATCAATAAGTTTATATGCCATTATGGAATTTGAGAAAAGATGGAATAGAAATTAGAAAGAATGGAAGGACCTAAATGCAAAAATGAGAAAAGAATTTAAAAATGCAAAGGTCAAACATGGCCTTAACTCAAAAAGATGGATAAGATTAATTGGTCTCTCATTTTTGAGAGACCCAACGTAGAAAGAAGAAGGGGAGAAGAAGAAGAAGAGGAAGAGGAAGAGAAGAAGAAGAGAAGAGAAGAAGAAAGGAAGAGAAAAAAGGTATGGAATCTAACATTGAGTATGAATTACTTGGATTTCTTGTATGGATACATGTTTGTGGGTTGTGGGTTGTAAACTAACCACAGAATGAATTCTTGTATGGAATTGAAGTATAGAATCTCCCTTTAGGTTGGATTCATGATTTATTGCAAAGTAATGGAGTTTTGGTTGAACAAACCTAACTAATCCCCTTATGTTTGGTTTGTGTGGGTTATGAGCATATTAGAGTTGTTTTGGGAGTAATTCATGGAAGGTTTTTTGAAGTAAGATAAGTATTTGAAGGTAGTTGAGTAGAATAGAGGTTACAAGATGGATATAGAGTGGTTTTAATGTGTGTATTGTGTATTGAGTTGGTTTGGGTAGAAAAATATGGAAAAATGGGAGAAAAACCACCATTTCTGGGCATTTTCGAGGGGTGGTACCGGTACCAAACATAGTGGTACCGGTACCATAAAGATAATTCTATCAGCGAATCTTGCATTTGATATAGATTTTGATCACCAATACCCAATGTTACGACAGATAGTGTTAGCATTTTGGTCATAATTTGGTCATTTCTTATCTGAATTGAGTGATTAAAGTGACTGGTTAAACTAGAATTCAAGGAGAACAAAACTCCCTGAAATAGATACCTTCTGAAATTCGACTCTTTGGCGAAGAATTTCACTGAGTAGAACACATGTTCAAGCCAATTTACAGTTAGGTTTTTTTTTGAACATAGAGTAGTCGATTTGTTTTAGGACATATCTTGAGTTTGATGCTTGGTGGTGATTCAGTTGGAGAAGAACCCTTAGCACCTTAGCTTCAAATGAGTACAAAGAACCAGTGTCAAGTATGGATTTAAGACCCCTAAAAATGAGTATTTCAAACTATCCCTAGTGTAATATGGGCAAAATGACTAGTTTGGCACCAAGAAAATGACATAGCAGGTTTGGATGATTCAATTGGAATGATTCCAATTTCTAAGTAAAGTAGATTCATAGAGGAACAAGAATACATGAATGATGTGTGAATACATAAGTGTGATACCATACAAGTATTTGAAATAATCATATTATGTAATAGGCGACATGAAGCGGGAAAATATAGGAGATATGATATGTATAGGTATATTCATGAAACGTAGATATGATATGAAACATGAACGAATGAAACATGAACATGAACATGAAGGCAATATGTCATGGGCAGTATAATTTGGTTAAGAATGTATAAGTATTACGTACGAATAATAATAGATTATATATGATTATTATCCATATAATTGTAGAGCGCCTAAGACGGAGTTATTGAATTACATGACACCTACATTGCATTAGGCGGTGCGTATAGTACTTCGGTACTCTCTGATTAGGACTTCGGTACTCTCTGATTAGTACTTTGGTACTCTCTGATTAGTGCGATGACACTCTTTGTCAGTGCTTCGACACTCTTGCTTTGTGCTACGGCACCTCAATACTGTACTGTACCTTCGGGTACTTATTGTGCTGTGTCCTACTCATTCCGTATTACTAGTCTAGGCAATCCAACAGTTGTATGATAAGACTTTGAATAAAGAATAAGAGTAAAGAAATAAATATGGTAAAGATCCCGAATGTACCTAAAGTTTATATTATACATTCTATAGTACCATCGGTACTTTTGTACAAATAAAATCTCTATAGTACATGTATGGTACTTCATTATCCGTGACCACAAGTATAGGATACCTTAAGGAACAAGTATACTATCTATAATAAGTATAAGTTCCGTAAAGACAAGTATAATGCTTTGTAATACAAGTATAAGATCGAAATAAGTATAAGATCAAAATACAAGAATAGTCAGAAATACAAGAATAAGCTGCGTAATACAAGTATAAGTTCCGTAAGACAAGTATATGCTCTGTAATACAAGAATAAGATCCGAAATACAAGAATAAGCTCTGTAACATAAGTATAAGATCCGTAAGACAAGTATATGCTCCATAATACAAGTATAAAGATCCATAAATACAAGAAATAATCTCAAGTAATACAGAGTATAAGATCAGAAATAAGGGAATAAACTCCGTAATACAAGTATATGCTCCGTAATACAAGTATAAGATTCGAAATACAAGAATAAGATCACAAGTAGAATAAGCCGTAATATATAAGTATAAGATGGTAAAATAAGGATATGCTCCGTAGTACAAGTATAAGATCACAGTCTGAGTATAAGTTCTATAGTACCCTCACGAATTTGCATTAAAGGTCTAAGCTACGTAACTCCCTACGAGAGATGCGGATAGAGTATTAGTCGACGAGAGTTGAGTAGATGTCCTTTGGGAGATCTGAGATAATTATAAGTAGAGACAAGTATCGGTATCGAGTCCAGATTATATATGTCCTTTGGAGATGCGAATGCGTATCGTCGTCTAGTCTGAGTATGTGTCTGTGAAGACAGACAAGTATCATTTCACTATAAGTCATGAATATGTGTATATCTCTTTGTTTGAATTGTTAGAAAAATTCGATATATATTCTTTATATCTATTCTTGTTATATGCTCCTATAAATGAGTAATAATGCATGTGTTTACGTATAAGTCATATGTTTCCCACTAAAGTAGCTTAGCACGGGTTCTGTCAGTGTGAGTGCCCGAAGGAGAAGGCACGTGAAAACTTCCATCTTTGTAGGGCGACACAGTAGGGGTTCACTACATGTAGGTTAGCGCTACGATTTGTAAATGTAAAGAATCTGGGTTTTTTGTATATGCTAAATGAGACTTAGGTAATAATGTGTATAGATTTTTGATGGACACCACTCCGGTGGTAGTTCTTTTAATATGTAAATGATTTTTTGTTATTACGAAATTGTTTGTATACCCACAGTACGAGTTAAATATGAAAAAAAAAAAAAAAAAAAAGCAATTAAGAGGTCCTGAGTATATAATCTCACGCCTCCGGGAGTAGGTGATGATGCATGTGTGTAGACATACTCAGTGAACTTTCTAGATGACTCACAGGCCACCGACCTTTGAATAAAAACTTTTGATCATTGTCTATCTTTTTCTAGATACATAACATTGTGATAGGCTGTCGATCGCACCTATCCTCGGTCAGGCCAATTGGTGGATCGTGATCAGGGATGCTCAATTCCACTTTATCAAAATCATTTCATTCATATAAACATTTTAGTTTTGCGGAAGCGTTTTCAATTTGGGACAAGCCCATAAACAATAATAAATTCAATACAATTCATTGCAAATATGCATTTAACCCAAAATGGCATAAAAAATAATTTCAGAGTTCAACTTGGTAGGTTACAAAATATTTTCATGTTGAAATTTATGTGATATGCATATGTAGGAGCATACTCCTCAATTCTCTTTTCAATGACTCTACGCTTCTCGATCTTGCCTCTCTTTCTTGTTCACTCGATAACTGCACATTGATAAAACAATACGCTAAACATTTTCATGCTTAATGGTTCTATACAATTCAATTCTTCAGTTTTAGTTTAAGTCAAATCATGCAATTTTGCTAAACAATACTTTCAAATCTTTTTGGATGATCAATGTCAATACAACACATATACTTGTTTTATATACAATCATTTATAGTTCATCGATCATCCCAGATATACACTTTCATATGTTATAAATCTGTTTATAGCCAAAATCATACATTTCTATTCTACACTTTTCATTTCAATTTGCAATCACAATTTTCAATACCAAAATGTCAATAATCTCAAATCAATTCAATTCTGCCCTTAACGAATTTAACCTAAGTTTTTGGTATACAGGATATCGGAATCAAGCACGGTCCATTGAACTGCGACCGATATAAAAACATTTTATAACCTCAATCCTACGGTCCCCACGAGAGCAACGTAGGTTATTAAAGAATCAATTTTGTGAACCTTGCCAATATTGTCCCCTTTGGGCCTAGGATTGGAGTGACGTATCAGTGTTCGTTACGTGCTACTAATTTGACCCTATTGGTATACCCGATCTATCCTTAATCACGAAATGAGCGATTAACATTCTATTAAGGGCATTGAATCCATTATATCAAAATCTGATTACAATATGTACATTTGTATAAGCAGTTCATTTCAATAATCATGCAATTTTCATTTTACCATGTTCACAAATCAATTTCTTAGTCAGTTAAAAGCGATTCAATAACTGTATGCGCTAAAACAAATAGTTGAATCTTGAAGCGAGAATAGGAGAGATAGAACAAACCAAAATTAGTCGCTTTGATTCCGATCCTTGAATCTGGGACCTCGATCACGAGGCTTTCCTCCTCATCATTTATTCAAATATAATATGATCACATATTATTAGGTTATTCTAGGATTTTTTTTTGGTCGGGGTTTATGTCTACCTGATGCACCTTCACTTGAAAATTTTTTTGGGGACACATGAGCCATAATTTGCTCATGCTTTCTTCTAGAAAATTTTATCTCTATGAGTCTATTTTTTGTAGGAAGTGGAATCATCTCGTTTGGATCATTCAAAATCAAGTTACGGCATTTTAATGCCAAACTGGTCAGTATGCCCAGCTCACTAAGATTTACTATTATTCCAAATTTCAGGGATCTTAGCTCCCTGAATTTGGTAATGGTTCCTTCTATATTTAAAACTATGATTCTAAGGTTTCTTCCAACTAGAATCATCCAATTTGAATCACCAAAACTCAAGTTATTGCATTTTACATCAGGCCTCAGTGCAGCGAGAATCGAGGGTTGTTCTGCACCTTAAGCTTCACTTTGACAAATTTAGTTCTTTGGGGTTACAATTTGCATATACTTCCCCTTCAAATACAATTATTCCTAGAAGTCTATTTTATCAGAATTTTTAATCACTCAATTTGGATGTGAGTGAAACTCAACTTATGGCCAAAATACCAAAACTATTCCAAAACACATAAGCTGTTTGAAGCCCGGAACGAATTTTATCAGCTGAGCATCACTTCAGCAATTTAAGGTCGATAGGGTCCAAATGCGGATACATCTATTTCGAGGGAAATTTGTTCTCTAGATGTCTAATACCCAACAATTTGAATGTAATTTGGATAAGTAATGACCAAGTTATGGCCAAAACAAAAACATGAGTTTAAAAAACTTTTGACAACATCTCCTTTGAAACTTCATAATTTCCTCTTCATGATTTTATTCCAAAACACCTCAAAATCAAACCAAAACTCAAAAGAAACTCTCCCAATAACATCCTAATATCATCCTAAACCAACCACAAGCAAAACCTATGAGATTTTTTAAAGGTTTTCAACTCAAACATCAAAATCACAAAGAGGAAAACTAGGGCTTGTGTTCTTACCTCTTTTTTCACTTGAAATCACTTTCTCTGCTTCTTCCATCTTCCTTCTTGAAAAATCTTGAACAAAAATGGGAAATCTGCCCAAAGTTTGATCTTCTCTCCTTGCCTTTAGCTTTTCTCCCATTTCTCCTCTCGAAGCCCTCTCTTAAAGCGTTTTTTGGCAAATGGTTATGTAGACCCGTTTTGAATTAGCTAAGTCAAAATCTCTTAAGGCCTTGTTGGGTTCTAACTTGATAAATCCCATTACAGCTTAAGTTTGCTCCAAATTCTATTTAGCTACTTATCATTTAATTCACTTTGGCCTTTAAGCGTTTCATTAGACCCTTAGGTCATATATTACAAATTCAATTTGCCCTTTTTCACTTGGGTTAATTTCTTGGTCAAATCAATTCTCATTTAGCATATATCACTCCAATCACGTCATTTTGCATTTGACCTTTTGTCATACAATCATTTAAATGGTATTCTTTAACAATTCGAAAAATACCTAAGTCATTCTGACTTATTCTGGAATATATAATAAAATTATTATAAAAATTCTAGGTATTTTGGGAAGATTACAACTCTTCCCCACTTAAAGAAGAATTTCAGCTATAAAAATTTACCTTAGTCGAATAGTTGCGGATCTTGTTGTCTTGTCGTTCTTCACTTTCCCAAGTAGCCAATCGGTCTTGTGGTTTCTCCACGGCTACTTTGACTTAACGGAATCTTCTTGTTCCGCAATTCTTTCACTTCCTGAGCCAAGATCTCCACTGGCTCTTCTTCATATGTCAAATCCGGTCTCAGCTCAATTGTCTCCGTAGAGACTACGTGTGACGGGTCTGATCGGTACCTCTGTAGCATGGACACATGAAACACACTATGGATCTTTTCCAATTCCGGAGGTAATGCCAATCTGTATGCCATTGGACCCACTTTCGATACCATAGGAGACTGATAAATCTAGGGCTGCCGCCTTTCCCCGAAATCTCATCACCTTCTTCCAAAGGCGATACTTTCAAAAATACTTTTAGTGATCATGCTCGAATATCTTTTCTTTTCATATCGGCATATGATTTCTGTCTATCGGTGGCCACCTTCAATCTTTCTTTAATCATTTTCACTTTTTCTTCAGTCTCTTGTATCAAGTCGGGGCCAATCACTTTCTTTTCGCTCAATTCCGTCCAACACAATGGTGTTTTGCATTTTCTTCCATATAAAGCTTCGTAAGGCGCCATTCCAATACTCGATTGGAAACTGTTGTTGTACACAATTTCAACTAAAGGGATGTGTCTATCCCAACTACCCTCATAGTCGATCTCACAACTCCTTAGCATATCTTCTAGAATGACTTTCCTTAATTCACAATCATTGGGTACACAAACCCTATCCTTATAATACAAGGATTCATCTTCCTTTACCTCAAACTCGGTTTCTTTACCATCTCAATACTGTTTCACTATGGCATAAATTTTCTCATCATCCATTTTGTGCCTCACAGCACTTAGTTTAACATGTGAGTCTAAATCAATTCTACCATTTACTATCAAGGTAAATCGCGCGACAAATAGGTATTTAACGCTCGTAGCGTTTGTATCGACTTTCTACTCAAAGTGTCGGCCACTACATTGACCTTTCCCGAGTGATAATCAATCACGCAATCATAATCTTTTATCAATTCCATCCATCTCGTTTGAATACCAGTTAAGCTCTCTTTGTGAGGGCGATGTATGAACTCTTATGATCGATGAAGATAAACACTTTTCTCCATACAAATAATGTCTCAATTGTATGAAATACAATTACGGCTAATTCGATCATGCGTGGGGTAGTTATTTTCATCTTTGCTTCAGAAACGTGTGAAGCATAGGCTGCCACTTTACCCTCTTGCATTAGGACACATCCAAGTCTAAGATTTAGTGAGCGTCACTAAAAATAACATATTCCTTACCATGAGCCATTCGGTATGTGTAATGGATGTCGTCGTGGCACCTGGTACAACGTCGATAGTAACTCAATCTCCCTCTGTGGAGGCAATCCTGACAACTCTTTTGGAAAGACGTCCGGAAAGTCATCTGGTAGTCCTGGTAGTCCTCCTCCATGGCAATCCTGGTAATCCTGGCCTTCTGGTAGTCCTCCTCCATGGCTTCTTTGTCTTTGTCGGCCTAGAACTGAAGAGAAGACACTTCATCTTTAGTTGCCCTAATTTCCAGCATAAGTAAAGTTCGTTCAACCTCAAGGTTGGCAACCTCAACCTCAGTCTTGCGTTTGGCCTCCTCTGTAACCACTAGGGCATCTTGGACCCTAATTTAGATCATCTTTAAGTCACGCCGCATCACCAATTCTGACGGTAGCGACTGGCGTCTGAGCTTCTTCTTTAGCTTCGTCCCTCTCCCTCTCCACACCTGTAATCCTCTTTGTACCCTCCTTAGCATTTCGCTCGGTGCTAAACCTAGTTTGACACCACAAGGCGTCTTCTAAAGCGTTGTGCTTGGAGCGTGAAGCTGAGCTTATAGCGTCCTGGCTTCGACATCGTCCAACCAAAGATGAAGTTCCCTGTGCTAGTGCACCATATTCCGAATAACAGTGACCTATAAAAGAAAAGGTGTTGAAGAAAATCATAGCATAAGACTCACGTGTTCAAACGATTAGAAGTCTAGTCATACAAATTCGGTAGTCGTTAAAATCGCTGGTTGAATATACATCACATCTTCAACCACACGCTGATAGGACTTTTTATCTAAATAGCCGGGGAAGGGGATGGAATACTCTTCAAAAAGAGCCACCAGGTATTCGAAGGTTGGTGGGGTAGAGTTCACGCATATCAACGACAAAAGTGTCCCTCTGATTGAAAGGGTTCCAACAGTCAATAATTGACTGGGCAGCATCTAGACCCGGAACAAATGCGTCCACTAGAGGATGATCCCACTTCATTAGTTTAATCGGCGAGTTCAACACTAGCTATCGGGACATAACCTCTTCAGGACCGCCCAGTTACCAAGGTTGTTGTCTAGCGTGAATCAAACATTTGTCTCTGCTGAGAACTGTATGGCAATTATCAGCGCTTAAGGATCTGGCCCGAGAATCCCATTCTCGGCCCCGATGTATAAGACTCCGCAAATTACCTTGGGTGGTACCCTCCCCAAAGTTGGAAGGGCATCGGAAGCTTGCTCTGGAGAGTCAAGTAGCTACGCCGTTGGGTTGTTCCGTACCATCATTTAAAGACTTTGACCGTTTGGAAACTATTTTGTGCCGGAGCGGATGATTTCCCGATGAGCAGCCTCCGCGGTAACCACTGTCGCGGAAAATCTCGTGACGAGACTGGGCCATATTGTCTCCTCTGCCGTGATCGTTAACGATTGGATCCTGCCTGATCCATGGGGCGGCTACAATCCGCATTGGTGGGCCTTTGCCTTGACCTTAATCACTAACCTTCTTCTTGCTTTGCCTCGGAGGTGGGCTTTTTGGATCACCACAACAAGGGTGATTGATGGTTGAACTGACGTAACGAGGCCTCTTTTCAAATGATCTGGCTTGGAACTCGATATGAGTTCCTCACTTGTGAGAACTACAAAGGATATGACAGGAAGGATCCGTTAGAACAAATAATTCACCATAATATAAACTCTCTTAAACAATAAATAAGGATATTGGGACTATATAAGGAGGAGTAGGCGCTAACTCTATCAGTTATCATAAAACAAAGAGAATAAATTGTGCTCACTGATGAATCTGTTGATGGATTAATATAAATCGGACTAAACATGTCACCCCGACTAACCGGCCTGCCTCGCTATACTTGACTCATAAAAAGTTTTAAAAAAATGGGCATGTCAAAACATAGACGGCCTAGGGGAGTACAAGCTCCACCAAGCTGAAACAAACCTGGGAATGAGAGGCCGGTCGGGATCAAATGGGAAGCCACTGGAAACTTGAGACGTCTTGTACCATGGGCGCTAGCTTAAAACAAACCCTTTAAGCTTAGTCTTAGAAATTCGGGAGCACAGTTACAAATTGTAGCCAAGGGTTATGGGCCGACATAGATAAGCAACCCCTAATTCTAAGTTTCAAAGTGTAAATAAAACAAATCTCTACCAGCGTAATATCCAACTAGTAAAGAAAGTTTGGCACATTGCAACCCATCAGAATCCGAAAGACATTCGGATGTATAAGTGCAGGAGGTGCCCTAGTAAATTGCATAAATTGTTTTACCAAAGATGGGATGGGGAAGTGTAGTCCAGCAGCAAACTGCTCTCGGGTGAAGTAGATGACATTATCTACCCCTCTTATGGTTGGAGACCGGTCGTTCCGTCACGACACCTCCCGGTCCCGATGGCGACATAGACGATTGAAGGGATCTTAATTCCTCCTACAAACATAGCGACTAGAGTGCTTCCATAGTGGGAGTTTCAGGGTCCCACTGCGTGACGACTTGTAGAAACCTCTTCGTGACCCTCGCCATTTTACGAGCCAGCCGACATAAAGGGGATCAACTTGAAGGCCCGTTAAGAAATAAGGCGACAAAACCCTCGAAAGACACAAAGAAATCCCCTGCGAAGGTTTTACTTGACCGAACCGGGAACCTTCGCAAAGCCTAATGAGACGTCTCTAAACCTAGGAATACCCCACACATAGCACAGAGCATCACTAGAACCCCACCCCGAGAAGAATGATGTTCGCTTGCAAGAAAAAAGAAACAAAAACTTTATAGCCCAAAACTACTCAACAAACAGAGCCACAAAAAAAAAAAAAAAAAAAAAAAAAAAAAGCTCAAAGAAGGCAACAAACGAGAAATGAAAAAACTCATCGAAAAAATTGAAGGTGGCTCAAGGTCTCGATGATTCTGTGAAGAAAAGTTTGTCGAAGCATAGGAAGAGTGCGGTAAGTAAGAGATTTGTGAAATCGAAAAAGAGCAACACTCGGGCCAACCCTATATAGAGGCGAATCCTTCATCCAATATACGTATTAAATGTCTTGTCGGGCTGACATGCGACCCCTTGAACATATTAAGGAAACATGCACTTCCCACGCGCTTTGTATCCAAACGCACTTCACATTCCGGGGTGTTCAAGGTACACATCAATTCTCCCAATCCTTTAAAATTTCAACACCCAAGGTAAAAAAGCATAGTATTTTCCCTCGACTAAAAATGCACAAAATTCTAGCGGGGGAAAAAGGGGGGCATGATGATTACCATAATCTTTAGACCTTGCTCCAATGGAGCACAGGCTGCGGCTGCGTTTTAAAACGACCGGCCCCGAAACATCGTATTAAAACCATAGGACATTACCTAGACAATAGAATCTTAAAGCTAAATACAAAAACTAGGAGTCTTCAAACTAGCTCAGGCTCGTCTAAGTTCAAGTCACGAGTGCCGTCCTGTCCTTTGTATGGGAAGTTCGTTATGTGGATAAGTATATGAAGAGGCGAAAATCACAGCAGATATATTTATCAGCAGTTTTAGGTTTCTAAATCCCTCTTTCCTCGGAAGATTAATACTTTATAAGGAATAAGAGATTTTATCCCTAAAATTAAGGGATTTTATTCCTAAAATTAAGTTATCACTCAAATTAAAGAGGAGATTTGGCGGCAATACGCATAAATTAGGAAAGATCTCCCACGTGGTGAAGTCAATTCCAATTGGGTGAACTCTATGCTTCTTCTTCTCCATCTTTTGATGACTTAATGTCGGAGCGTGGCCAGGCACACCGCCATTGAATCACATACCTTCTTAATCATCAAGAGCGTAAGTTGAAAAGAAAGAAAAGAAAAGCACATTCTTGTCGGATCGCTCTGGTCGCGTGCGTTAAATCTGCTGGTCGGCCGATCAAGGTCCTTTACAACCACTTGACCATATCGGGTTTGGCCTAATTTACATCGAATTACCATTTTGCTAGCCTAGCCCACATTTACCTTGGCCAGAAGCGAACTGCAAGCCAACTTGACCTTATGTATATAAAAAAAGTTAAATTTACTTTATTTTGATACTCCTTATTTTTTCATTTCCAATCTTATTTGCATTGAAAAAACTTCCTTGTATAAATTCATGAGCATTATAATTTATGGGGTTTTGTTTTATTAACCGATTGATGCCGTTCTCTAATTACTAGAACAAATGAGTCCTCTTTTGCGCTACTGACAAAACTTAAAAAAATTCATGGGAAAAGGATATCTCAAATTCTTCATTATCACTAACTTCAACTTCTTCATTCTTACTAATTAATTTCAACTTCATCCTCAGCATGATCAATTTCTCCTGTGAGTCCAGTTGATGATTCCCCTTCGTCGGGTTCACCTTCAAAATCTCAATAATCTATCTCATCTAAAGCCTGATTTTTTCTTTTCTCTACATCCAAACCTAGATCTTCCGCCCCTCCATCATCCTCGTCACCATTTCCACCAGCTGACCCATCACAAGAAGCATCCTCATATGTCTCTTTTGAGGCCATAGATCGTAAATATGGCAAGAAATTTTTATGCCACTAATTTTGGAGTGCAAAAGGAGATGATTCTGTATTGAATCCTCCAATTCCCTCACAAACCTAGTTTCCAAGGTTTCCTCAGTCTTCCAAAATATACCAGTGTGTGGGGCAGGGGAAGATCTGACGTGGGCTCAATGGGGCCAACCCTCCCCTCACTTTTTTATTATTCTTTTTTAAATGACAGCTTGTCCCCATCAAAACAAAAGAAAAAATTCAATATTCAATCAGTGTTGAACCATGGATCATATGTATAATTTAAACCTTTTTGAGTTGGGCTAAACCACTAAATCGAGATCTTTTTTTATTAAAATTAAGATAAAATATAATATATATATCTATTAAATGTAATTCAAAAAAAATTTATCAAAATTCTTAGCACTTTGAAATCCGTCCCTAATGTCAAATCATATTTAAAATCAGTTTTAAGGAGGGGAAAACGGGAAAGAGAAGAAAAACCAAAAAAGAGAATAAGAGAGAAGAAGAAAAAAAATAAATTTGTTTGTAAGTTTTTATATTTATATTTCTTAAATTTTATTCAAATGTTTATATAAATATACTATGAATCTATGTTTTGTTCATAGTTTTAAATTTATTATTGATATTTGATAATAATATTTTATATAATGGGTTTTATGAGATCTATGTTTTTATTTTATTAAGCATTCATGTTAATATATAATATATTAATATTTATGTAAATATGCTATGATGATTGATGAATATTTTAAATTTTTTTATTAAATTTTATATTGGTACTTTATATTTTTGTTCATAGAAAATTAAAATCATGAGAATTTATGTAGAAATTGGAATGAAATATATTTTGTTGATGATTTATATTTTATATTTTTTTATTAAGTTGATACTATGATTATGAAACTTTGTTTGGCGATTTGGAATATATATTTATGATTTAATTATTATTTTATATTTTTATTGGATTAATACTCTATATAGGAGTTTGTTGTACAATGAAACATGTATTCATAGAGTTATAGGAATTTGTATTAACTTTTATTTTTATTTATACTTATATGATATATCATGTACTTAATTTATTTAATTTTTATATAATATAATGATAAATATGTAAAAATATTATTGCATTTAGAAATATTTTATAAAATGTTTATTAAATATATTATTGTTTGAACTTTGAATGCTATAAATATATTTGTTTTTATGAATTCTATCAGGTAACTTTATGTAGATATTTAATTTTTATGAAAATATATATATATATATATATATATATATATATATATATATATATATATATATATATGGATTTATATTTTTTAGTATTGTGTTTTCAAGTTGACATTATTATTAGCTAATATGTAAATTGAAATTCCAAAACATGTATGGAGAAATGCTGAAAATGTAATTTGAGTGTTCGTCTTCTTCAAAAAGGAATTAATAAAGATTTGAAAAGAATGTCACTTTAAAATCAGCAGGTGAATCTTCACCTTGTAGACCCTAGTTTCTGAGTGGGATTTTAGATTATCATCCTAACATTCGAGATCAAGTTCGAAGAGCATATTTACAAAAGGGTCTATGTCAGGCTAAAAAACATAACTTTCCCTCTAAGAAATTTGGAGAATTATCATGAAGATTCAATCATTCTTGGATTACGGAATATGCTAATTGGTTAGAGTATAGTATAGCGAAAGATGCTACATTTTGCTTGTATTGTTATCTTTTCAAACCAGATATTGGAGAACAAGCAGCTGGTGATTCCTTTGTTAGTGAGGGGTTCTCAAATTGGAAGAAAAAAAAATTCAATATTCATGTTGGTGGCCCCTTTAGTGCTTATAATCAAGCTTGGAGAAAATTTGAAGTCTTATTGAATCAAAAGCAACACATTGAAACCATTATATCCAAGTAATCAAATCAAGTTCGAAATTAGTATTTAGATTCGTTTGAATGTTTGTGATTGTGTTAGATTTCTTTAAGACAAGGCGTACATTTACGTGGTCATGATGGATATATGAAATTATAACAATCAAGGAAACTTTCTTGAGCTTCTAAGATTTCTTGCAGATCATAATCAGGATATTAAAGCGTTTACTTTAAATGCTCCTATGGTAAAATTGACACAATTCAAAGACATTGATGCAGACTATTGCAATTGAGGCGCCCAAATGTTATTATCGAAGATCTTGGAAATGCAATTTTCTACATTTTTAGTTGATGAATCTCGTGGTCTCTCGGGAAAGAGCAAATAGTATTTGTGTCTGATATGTGGATGAAAAAGGGCATGTAATTGAGCGTTTTATTGGTATTGAGCATGTTGCTTGTACCGCTACTCTTTCACTTAAGGCAGTTATTGATGGTTTATTTTCTATACATGGATTAAGTATGTCTAGGTTGCGTGGACAAGGTTATGATGTGGCAAGTAATATGCAAGGGGAGTTCAATGGTCTTAAGACACTTATTCTGAAAGAGAATGAATGGGCTTTTTATATTCATTGTTTTGCTCATCAACATCAGTTACCTCTTATGGATGTGGCAAAAAATCATATTCAAATTAGCCCACTACAGCCGGTGTGAAGTTTTAAACTATGGTTAATGTTGTTGGTGCCCGTCCAAGCGTTGCTTGATAAACAATTTGTAGTGGTTAGTGAATCTCTCAAACATGGTGAGCTTTCTAGTGGACAAGTTAAACCAGAGCCCGCTCTTAAGCTTGCTTGTGATACGTTAGGTTCGCATTATGGTACTTTGCTGATTGATTAACGTGTTCTCATGTGATTGAAGTACTTGAGATTGTGTAGAGGATGGTTAATTTTGAGCAAAGAATATGAAGCAGCAACTTGTTGGAATCAATGCAATCATTGACTTTGTCTTTAGTTTAAATTTCATGGGAACTACATTTACGGAATCATAAATCGTTATCCGCAAACATTCTGAGAGGAAGGATCAAGATATTATTGTCGCCATGACTTTTGTTAAAGTTTGCAAACAACGATTTCAAATGATGAGAAGACAATGGTTGGGTTCCTTACTTGATCAAGTTTTCTTATTTTTGTGAAAGACATAACATTGATAAGCATGAATGATACATTTCTAACCGAGGAGACCGACATAAAGCTCATGAAATTACAAATTTGCATCATTATCAAGTAGAGTTGTTTTATGTAGTTATAGATATGCAACTCGAAAGCAACAGTCGTTTCATTGGGGTAAACAGGTTGTATTTGTGTGGCTTGTCTAAATCCTTGTGATTCATTTATTGTCTTTTGATAAGCAAAAAGTTCTCCGACTTGTCAATTTTATCCACAAAATTTTTCTCCGTAAAAGTTGATCATCCTTAATGATCAGCTTGAGGCTATCTGTCACGTTGATATCTTTCACAGTAGTGAATTTTCTTGGATTAGAAAGGAATTAGTGATCTTTGCGAAAGATGGTTGAAACAGACACATTATTATCCGTTGTTTATTTAAGCACATTACATTGACTTTGGTCACTGCTTTATTCTTCTTCTTGATTGTGGAAAGACATTTTACGCTATAAATATTGTGAAAAATCGACTACAAAATTGGATGAAAGATCCATGGATGAATAATGGCACAATAGCACGTGGCATATGAAAAAGATATATTGATATCATTGATAATGAAACTATTATCACATTCAAGCCATCGAAAACTCAGCGGATAGTTGAATATATCATTCATTACAGTAACATCAATTAATGACTTTGTCATTTATAGTTAAATAATATTAGCCCAATATTATGGGACGCTAAATCAAATCTGATCTGCTCCTAGTGTCTAGAAATAAAGTTCATACAAACTTCTTCCACCGCTATAAATTCACATATTCCTCGACAATCGAGTTGACTGAACATATTGATATTACCTGGATTTTGGGAAGTTGAGACTTACCACTGCTAGCATCTAGAAGATCACCAAATACTCTTCCAAGTTAACATAATACCTATGGAGGGAGTGGGAGAGAGGAATGGAGGTTGTCGATCGGCAATGGGTGCTGATGACGGCTAGGAGTCTGGTGTCGATAGTGAGGGAAGGAAAGAAAAGAAAATGTAAGAAAGAAAATATTCAAAGAAAGAATAAAAAAGGAAAAAAAAAAAAAAGGAGAGAGGAAGAAAATGTGAGTTTTTTTTCCTATCCTTATACTAAAAATGAAAAATGGAGGAGGAAATTTATACGGAAGAAGAAGAATAAAGAGGAGGGGAAGGAAGGGAGGAGGGGAAAATGAAGATATCTGGTAAGGGGAATCCAAAGTAAAGAGGGAGGGAGATGGGTAGATGCTGGCCTACTGGGCAGGTAGATGGTGGAGAGAGAAGTAGAGAGAGTGGGGCTGACAGATCTAGGGTTTAATGTGAGAGATTTGAGAGAGAGATAGATGCAGTAAGATAGAAGAACAAGTATGGGGTGGGGGCGATTTTTTTTTTTTTTTTTTTCAATTTGGAAATCGGGCAATCCGAAAACCATCGGGTTAGTCCGGCCTTATGCTGGTTGACCCAATAGACCAATAGAATTGACATAAATTTGATTACGATTTTTTGGGTCGATAAATGAGTTCAGAATCTAATTAATTTTGGGTTGATCGGGTTGGCCCAATGAGTCAAGTTCAAATTATCGGTTTTAATTAGGTTTGATGGGATAGACCTAATCAAGTGAGTTAAACTTGACAGGTTGAGTTGGGTATAAGATAAATGAGTTGGACTTAATAAAGTGGGCTTGGTTGGGTTTAATCAAATGGGATGATCCTAATGGGTCGAGTTTAATGGATTGTACCTATGTTGGGTTTGATGGGCTGGATTTAAGTAAGTGAGTTAGATCGAGTTGTATTTGGCTTTTTGAAATAAAATAGGCAAATAATAAAGGTCTAAAAAAAGCAAATATGAAACTAAAAAAACAAATAAAAAATAATGAAGAATAAAATTATAAAATAATTAGTATTTAAATTATGATTGGTGAAGGTATTTCAAAAAAATAAAAAAATAAAATCAACCTAAAAGATAAAAAAAACAGTAATAAATAAATAAAATGTTATTATTTAAGGGAATTGTTGTTTTAAAAAATAAAATCAATCTAAAGATAAAATAAATAAATAAACTTAAAAAATCCACCTAAAAAGGTTTGAGGGAATTGTTATTTAAAAAAAATCAACTAAAGATAAAAAAATAAAATAAAATCAACCTCAAAGATGAACTAAAGGTTTAAAGGGTATTATTTAAAATACTGAAATAAACCTAAACGGTAGAAAAATAAAATAAAATCAATCTAAAAAGTTTAACAGTAATTAATAAAAAATATTATTATTTAGGAAGTATTATTTAAAAAAATAAAATCATTCTAAAAGATAAAAAATAAAATCATTATTTAAAGGAATTGTTATTTAAAAAAGTAAACCTAAAGGTTTAACAGTAATAAATAAATAAAATATTTATTATTTAAGAGAGGTATTTAAAAAAATCAATTTAAAATATTAAAAAATAAAATCAGAGTTGAGTAAAAAAAATGTTATTATTAAAGGAAATAAAAAATCTAGACATACTTAAAAGGTTTAGTGTGCTTAAATTAATAAATATTATTATTAAAACAACAATCTAGACGTAAAAAACCTAAAATGTGTAAAATTGATAAGATTCATAGCAATCAATATCCTGATTATAAGAACAAATAGTTCATGAATTATTCATCTAGACGAATTTATCTTAGGCCTAAGACAAAAAAATAAAGGTGAAGATATGTCAAAAGTTTAAAAACATACCTGGACTAGACCTTTTTATCTCCTCGTTTACACACCTTTTTCTTCATCCTCCATCCATTTTATGATCGTTCTTTCTCCTCGTCTCCTCCTGATAGTCTCTTCACTCCTCGAGAAGATCCCGCCCCTTTATTCCTTTCAGAAAATACATAAAACTCTATTTTCTTTTAAAGAAAAAATATATTTCCATAATATATTCCACTTAAATCAAAAAATCAAATATGATAGAAATCAATTAAAATAGAATAATATATATATATATATATATATATATATATATATATATATATATATATATATATATATATATATATATATATATACAAAAATATAAATTCATATGACTTTCAAAAAATGAATTTCATTTTTTAATTTATAAAAACAAATAAAGCCTATAGAGTTTGATAAATTTTTAAATGGCTTTTGTAGAATTTGTAAATATATTAATGACTTTCATATACTTTTATTTTAAAAATATTTTTATATATTTTGATAGGTTTTATAGGCATTGATAGACTTTTTATAGATTTTAAATAATTATAATAAATTCATATTTTAATTATTTAAAAAATTCATATTTTAACAAAAAAAGAGTAAAAACAATGTATTAAATAATTTTGTTTCAACAAAAGTACCAAAATTATTTAAAATAATGTTCTAAATAATAAGAATATATTATTGTGGCGCCGGTCGAGTGTGGGTTGATCATGAATCGGCCTGCGAATATTTGTGTTTCATATCATGAGACATGTATATGAGTAAGCGATCGCTTGTGCTGCATATATCAATCTTCATTCGAATACGGCCGTTTTATATCTGTGGATTCGAGTTATTCACAAAATCTTAGCAAAAAAATATGTAGAGTTTCTGATTTTAAACGTATTTATCTGAAATAAATCACAAAGAAGTCGTCAATTCAACTACAAGCGAGCTCACAGTGAGCGTCCTCCTGTCTGTTTCACTGTCGCGAAATAATGATCGCCGGCGGGGTGAACGTGCGAGTAGTGATAATTTCTACGCGGGTTACTCGTCACTAAGTGCACGTGTCGCGACCAATACGTCAGCGTCGAGCAAATATATGATCCTCTTGAATGTTTAAATGCAATCACGATATGCCAGTCGCATTTCCTTCTGGCATCTTATAAGCCAAATGCGAGCAAAAATACGATTTCAAAACAAAAGCTTTTTGTTCTTGAAAACGGCCTAAGTTCGGTAAATATATTGGACAACAAATTGAATTCTTCAGACAATTTTAAAGCGATCGTAGGTCCTTTCAAAATGAAGCTGTTGGACAACTCTCTGAGCAATTAACGAATCTTCATGAAATTCTTTGCAACCGTTTTCACACTAACTTAGTTTAACCGTATCATTACCTTTCGCACCTACCATCTAGGGTGCCCCGGTGCATATGGAAAACATTATACAATTTCCAAACAATTCATGCTAATATATTTAACATGTATATATTAACAAAATTAATTCATATAAATCATGTTATTCAATTTACAACAATAACACTAAAATTAGCTCATATAGACTAATTAACCAATCAAGCAATTCATTTTGAATCACCTAAATCACACAAAATCACCTGACATATCAACGTGAGCGGTGAAACCCTAGAATTAAGCCTTGTTGCGCGCATATAATAAGGGTTTTATATTAAAAATTCAAAGATTTTGAGACCAAATAACATGGTTATTATTTTGCGGCAATCTCATTCAATTCAAAGTGGTATTAAATGAAAGAATAAGCCAAAGTAGGAAAGATCGAAAAGTACCTTTTTTGGAGTTGTCGAGGAAACTCCATAAAATGCGGTCTTACATAGCGTAGTCCTTGTAGCGTAGATCGACTTTGCTTCTTCCTGGAGTCGAGCCAAACCGATCACGAGCCAATAGAAATCTAAAGGGAAGTCACACTTTCTCTCTCTAAAATCTGGATCTCCCACTCACTGTGATGTTTTCTTTTCAATATGGAAAAGAGTATTTATTTCTTTTGTCTTTATTCGGCACTGAAACTTCGATAATTTTGTCAGCATTAAAGCCCCGTTTCATTATTTGACACATGGAACTGTCTAAGTAGTTAAATACGTCGTTGCTTAATCGTCTGGCGTGTGTTGTGGTCTGGCATTATTAGGTGACTTTTGTCGCGTTACATGTCATGGCCAGTTTCTTGCTTGGCGGCAGCAGTGCGCCGAAGCGATAATTTCGTATCTCGGAATTCGAAGGATTCGACGTGTTAGCCAGATTTCGAGCGGTCGTGTGAAGTCGATTCGTCATCCAGAGATCTAGAAAAATTTCGGATTTTGGCCAAAGTCTGAATTTCTGTTTTAAAAAAATTCGAATTTTCTCGGGTTTTACAACTATTAACATATCTATTTTAGCATTTGGAAGATGTACTATTCATATCTCTATAGATTAAAATAAAAATTTATTGGAGTGTGATTTTTGCCTGAAAATATAGAGGTAGAGTAAAAAATAAAGCATTGATGGAGATGCTCTAAAAGTATCTTTAACAATGGATACTGTTTTAACTCAGTATCATCATCTACATGTTATATATGATGAGATCCACGTTTTAAAAGCTACATTATATAGAATGTCTACATTTTTATTTCAAAAATCACTTATTCTTTATTCAATTATTCATTTTTAAAAATTTGAATATTTTAAAAACATGAAATACATTTATTTTTATTTAAATATAAATATAAAATTGTATTAAATAAATAAAAATAGATTAAAAACCTAAAATTGTTTTTTAAACTAATAAATTATATTATAAAGCATAATATTACATTACAAAATAAAACGACATTAAAAAAAAATCATATAATGAAATTACATTAAAATTATAACTAAATGATAAAAATAAAATACAATAATTAATATGGTGGTAAATCACCTCCATAAGTTATACATTTATATTCATTAAAATTCATGTAATGTAATCTTTAAGTTCTTTTCTTTCAATCTAATTGTATTTTATTTCTAATAAATTACTGTATTAATTAATTAAAATCTGAATCTTTATTAACCAACTTCAATCATTCCTCCTTTGTTTCAATATAGTAAAACATCATGTGTATTATATAATTGTCAAAAAATAAATTTAATAAAGAAACTAACTTATTTTAAAATATATATAAATTATTAAAATAAATTAATACTAAAAATTAATATATTAAAATAATTCGTTATGTGTATATGAAAAATAATTTAAAATTAGTAAATAATAATAATAAAAATTAATATATATTGAAAAATAAAAAATATGTTATAATAATAAATAATGAAAGATGAATACATATCTTTTTTTTTTTTGGTTTTTGAAAAGAACCACACATCTAGACCATATATATATATATTTAGACCAAATATGCTTTCTGTGAAAGTTAAGTTTTGTCAAAAAAATAAAAAAATAAATATATATATATATATATATATATAGAAGCATATCAAATATAGAAGCAATCTCGGAGATGCTCTAAAGAGTAAAGAGGGTTTCTTTTAATCAGACATTCAGATTCAGACCTTGATTTTACTCGCCGGTTCGAAAATTCGCTCTCTGAGAGTCACTCTGCTGTTTACTCTATCACCTTGGCCATGGCGGAAGACGCACTGAAGCCCAAGCTGCGGTGGGCAGATGTGGAAGACGATTCTCCTTCTTCATCTTCCACCGCTGCAGTCGACCTCCCCGTGGAGTCTTTGACTATTCGCGATGAGGTCAAGGAGGTCGAATCACTTGACGACCCGGAGGATTCGAACATCCAAGCTGTAAGATTTCATTGCGATTATTTCTTCGTTTTATATGAATTTATTCGATCTACTTGGTTGATGAGAAAGAGGTAGAAGGGGATACACTTGGAGATCGAAGCTAACGTTTGCGATTTTCGAGCTCTATTAGTTGGAAACAGGCACTGATCATATTCTAATTATTTTGTTTATTTTGGGTAGATTCTTTGCCCTCATAGTATAACCATGAGGAATATGATAATCTGAACTTTGATGTTGATAGGTTTTCTCCACTTTTTATATCAGCAACCAAACCCTAGATTGGAGGGATTTTTTTCGTTGTCTTTGTTTTTGTTTTTTGTGCGTGTTAAATTTTGTTTTGCTCGTAAGATAGGTAAAGCCTCGTGGAATTCAGATTAAGTTTGGTCAATTGGAAAAAATTGGGTAAACATAGATCTGGAAATTTTCTAATAAACTTTTTCAATCATCTCACTACTGGTTTATCTTGGCAGGATGAATCAATTTCACTGGGCTTCAAATTTTGATCTTTATGAGTTGTGTGCTGTTGGATTTAGGCTAGTGTTTAACGTGTCATCATTTAGGTTTTTAAATTTTGGTTGTTGATGAATTTGTATTTCAAGTAAATTTTGGCTGAATTCGTCCATATGTTGTGGATGGGAGTTTGGACACGGTTTGTTTTAGTTTAATGTTGTATAGACTTGTGCACACATTGTGAGTTTGGTTTTGATTATCCTATATCTCTAGTTTGATAGAACCTACCAAACTTAGGTTGTTGTAAGTCCCCCAAAAAGGGGTAGTGGTGTTAGTTTTTATTTTTATTTGTTATTAATTGGAATCCTATATGCAGATCACTTCTGGTGATACACCATATACTTCTGCCAGCACTTTCGAAGATTTGAATTTGTCACCAGAGCTTTTGAGAGGGATTTATTCTGAAATGAAGTTTGAGAGGCCCAGTAAAATTCAGGCTATCAGTTTGCCTATGATTTTGATTCCTCCGCACAAAAATTTGATTGCTCAAGCTCACAATGGTTCTGGCAAGACAACTTGCTTTGTACTCGGGATGTTGAGTCGTGTCAATCCAAAACTGCAAGTTCCTCAGGCTCTTTGCATTTGTCCTACAAGAGAATTGGCAATACAGGTTCTTTTCCTGCTTATTATCTATCATTATTTTTTGAAGTTTGTATGTTTCTGGAATATTATATTACAATATCACTGGATGAAGTCAGTAGATTAACGACCTTGAGAGCTTTTACTATAGAAAACACAGATTACAATTAACACCTTGTGAATTAATTGAATGGTGCAGAATATTGGTGTTAACGTAGGATGAGGAAGTACACTGGGATTGAATCAGAATGTGCTATCCCAATGGATGAATACAAGCTATACTTCAATGTCACTGCGACCACCGGTGAAGGCACAGGTAGTGATCGGCACACCCGGTACAGTAAAGAAATGGATGTCGCATAGAAAATTGGGGGTAAGCAACATGAAGATTCTTGTTTTTGATGAAGCTGATCACATGTTGGCTGAGAAGTAATCTGTACAATCTTGTCAATGCATTTCAGATTAACTCTGATTTTTCTGTTACAATGTTTTCTTTGGTAGGTTCTGTTAGAATGTTCAGGTGTAATCTCCTTTTCTTCAATTAGAAATTGGTTATCGATGTTCTTGTAACCCTTGAATGGCAGTGGTACCCAAACAAATAATAGATCACAGTTAACATTTTGGATGCTTGAAGTTCATGCTATTAATAATTAGTTCACTATTAAATTTGTTTTGATGCAGGATGGATTTAAGGATGATTCTTTGAGGATAATGAAGGATATTGAAAGGAGTGGTGCTCAATGCCAGGTTTGTGCTAAAAGATTTTTCCATTGGGTTGTATTTGCAAGATTTCTAGTTTCACCTTTAGTTACATTCATTTGAAAAAAAGAAGAAAAGATTAAGGTTTTCGCTTCATTAATGATCTGCATCATGCAAGTTTTGAATACGTATTTCTTGGGTTGTTTGTATCTATCTGATCAAGTTCTTAGTTGCATTTGAAAAATCCAAAATTGCTCTATTGACTCCATTTTTTTTGTTGTTTCTTGAATCTCACTAGGTGCTGCTGTTTTCTGCAACTTTTAATGATCAAGTGAAAGATTTTGTAACGAGGGTAGTCGAGACTACAATCAGATGTTTGTTAAAAAGAAGAACTATCCTTGGAGGCTGTGAAACAGTTTAAAGTGAAATGTCTGATGAACTCTCCAAAATTCTTGTCCATAAAGATAAGATTTTGAGTTGAGAGACAAAGTGGGGCAGACAATTATTTTTGTCCGCACCAAAAATAGTGCGAGAATGTTGCACACTGCACTTGTGAATTATGGTTATGAAGTAACTACGATTCAAGGAGCTCTTAAACAAGAAGATAGAGACAAGATAATCAAGGAGTTCAAGGATGGACTAACCCAAGTTCTTATATCAACTGATCTCCTGGCCCGAGGATTCGACCAGTCAAGGGTAATTAAATCCTTATAGTTTCTTTCTTCCTTTCTTATTTAGTCTCTTTATTCCTATTACTCACAATGGATTTTCCATGATGCCATTGGGTTCAAATTTGTCTCTGAAGGTGAACTTGGTTGTCAATTTTGATTTGCCGCTAAAATTTGGGACTCAGTCAGAGCCTGATTTAATGAGGTATGCCGCCAGAATTGGCAGGGCAGGACGTTTTGGCCGCAAGGGTATGTTTTTGATCTCATGCTTCTGCTGTTTTTGCTTTCTGCATGGTGTGTAATACTTCCTCCAGTGAAATATTAATGTTATATTTTGCCTGTTTGTGTGTTATGTATCCCATGATTCCTTTTTGTTTCAAATGTGGGAAATCAATAATGTAGTTTGATGGGATTCTAACAGGGGAAAAAGGAGTGTATTCTAACAGATTGGTTTTATGTGATTCTATAGGGGCTGTTTTTAATTTGCTGTGCACTGAAAAGACAGAGATCCTGATGTGCGAAAATTAGAAAATCATTTTGAGGTTCAGATATGAGGTAAGGTGTCCTTTGCCAGTTGATATGGTTCATTTACTTATGCGGATTCTTGAAATTTTGAAACTGCATGGGTTTACATTATGAGCAAAAAATATTGAAGTGTTCTACTCTGACAACATGAATGACAGATTCCATCATGGGAAAATGAAGATGACTATGAGGCAGCGATGAAAGAAGCTGGACTATGTTAGTGGATTGATTCCAGTTTTGAGAGAGAGTTGATTTTTGAGGACATACTATACATTTAGTTATCTACGAAGCCTTTGTCTGGAAGGAGTTGTTGTATTCCTAAGCAAGACATACATACAGTCAAGACTCTGTTTGGAAGATGTATCTTATATAAATTAATTTGTCTGGGTATTTCAGTTGGGTTTTGAATGCAATTACTAGTTATATGTGGCCGAAAATATTGTAAGAGTCAAGACTTACCAACATGGACGAAAATATCGAATATATGGGCAGATATTGGAAACTGAAAGTCGGTTCAAGCAAATATCGGAAAATATCGTTGATATTTTGGTGATATATAAAAAAATATCGATATAATCTAGTAGAAAATTTGGAAAGTTAAAATATCAGAAAGCTTGTTTAACGTGATGGGTTAAAAACCTAGGATATTTTTTCTCAAATTTTAATGATATCCTAAAAATATATTTTAATACATATATTATCGTTATATTTCCATTTATATTTTATTATCGATGAGATAAGAATATTAAAATAAATAATGTATTTAATTAGAAGAATAAATTTTGATTATAGTATTAAAATATCTCATTTACCTTATCTTAAAAATTATTATAATTTCCTTTGCCAGTTTTTTTTTATATTTATTCATTTACTTTTGTTTAATTTTGTATATTATTGAAATATAAAAAATGTGATTTTTCAAAAAGTTGCTTAAATATATAATAATAACAAGGTTCCTACTATTTTAAAAGTTAAAAATTAATAATTTAATAAAATATTATTAATATATATTTTAGTTTAATTACTTAAATAAATTGTTTCAGTAAGATAATTTATTTCATACTTTAAATGTATTTCAATGTATTGAATGCATTTTTCAGTATTAAATATTTTAAAAAATTTCTCATTATCTATATAATATTCGTAATAATAATAATATCTCTTTAATATTATAATATGTGTATAATATTAAATATAACTTATTTAATTTAATCATATCTACCTTAATTAAGATATATAAATTTATAAATAACTACTCATTTAAGAATAATCCTAAACTATATATTTAAAACATTATTTGTATGCATCCAATTGATTTTAATCTTATTTTTAATTTCATTTAATGAAACTGAAATTTTTATTTAAAATTTAAAGTATAAGTATTATGCATAATGCCTTTAACTAAATGTATTTTTTGTTATTTATATCATTTACATATTTTTAAATTATTTTATTAATTTTCAAAATATTTATTATTTTTATTTATTAATATTTATATAAAAATATCGTAAAATGGTATTGATATTTTTTATATATTCGTAAAATATATATATCGCGTATTTACTATATTTTTTATCGAATTTGGATGTTCCTTACCCACCGACCCACCTGCGATGGATAGGCATGCTTACTTTCTCGGCAAATGCTCTCTTCCTCTCTCTATCGCCATGTTTTATGGATGAGATATTGTAAGTTCAGGATGACTTTTTAGAACGAGGAAGGGTTTTTATTTGTACTTTAAAAACAGAACCATAACATTGATGATAACTTTTAGAATAATTGGCAAGGGTGAACAAAATCGAGGTTGAGATCAGCACTTTTTATGATCCTTTTTCTAACATTTAATCTGAGTACCCCAATAAAACCTTTTAAATTGTTTTTTTGTAATTTGTATTTTATTTTAACCTTGTATGTCCTTTTGGTTTATACAATCCATTTTTTCTTAATTATCTTTTTCATGTTTATCCCATTAATATATTTTAAAATTCTTATTGATTTACATTTATTTTAATATTTATCCATCTAATTTTATTTAGTTCTGAAATTGTTATTTTAAAATATTCAAATATAGGTTTGTTAAGATAAAATTAATAAATTTATAATGTTTATAAGTGTGTAAGATAAAGTTCTGATGGAATCTGTGTCATGTTTTCAATTATTGAACACTTCAATATTTTTGCTCAAGAAATATAAGCCCATTACAATTAAAATCTATATTATTTTATTAAGTTTTAAAATTACTAATATTATTTTTATTAAGTTTGAATGAAATCATCTATACCGTAGATCCATTTTATTCTTCTAACAAAATAGAAATTATGATTGCTCATAAAAAAGGAAAGTGTAATTATTTAATCATTTTTATTTATTTTGAAGATTATTTAATAAATAATTAACTTGCTAAATGTCTATACATCGCTGTCTTTCCTCCTCCTTCCTTAACCTACCTAAACAGTTGGTTTGATTTTCAATTCTCAATAAGTCATCGATCAGGATGACCTACAGTGGAAGTCATCGATGGACCCTATAGTGAGGCTGAGGAGAAGTTGATTGCCCATATCGACAAAGAAATCTCACTATATGGAGGATAATTTTGGAAGCTCATATTGTATGCATGTGGGGAGAGCTTACTTTTGATTTCTGTTAAGATTATTTCATATTGTACCTTAAAATGCCTCTCTACAATAGGTATATGATTTGGTAGGTGGTTTGCAAGCAAGTAATTTTCTTCCACCTCTACACTAAATATACGTGGCCCCAACACTTTCTTATTCGCTTCTTTATATATCTGTGTATGTTCAAGGGGGCAGTGGTCAAATAATACCATACTTGTTAACCTACAATTTGTATGCGTGCCTAGAGAGAGAGAGAGAGAGAGAGAGAGATGGCGGCGGTCATGATGATTGCAACAGCACTACTATTGATTGGGATTGGGATTGGGATTGGGAGCGTCAAGGTGGGTGAAGCTTGGGAGGAGCAGTGATCATAATGGTGGGAAAGTGTTGTGCCAAGACTGTACCAGGGATGGAATGACTGGGTTAACGGCTCCAACCCAATTAAAAGGTATAACCTGTCTCTTCCATTCCATTCCACATTTCAATTTCCCTGTCAGTCAGCGCACCATCAATTATCGCGCTAATCGTGCGCGGTGTGATTTGGTTTGATTGGATTGCAGGTTCTGGGGTATCTGTACGTGTATGGATGATGGGAGGTGATGCGATATACTATGGAAGTGATGAGACTGACGGGAGGCAGGTGAGTATGCGCTGATTGTGCTTTCCGTATGTCAACGGCAGGTAAAGCCACAGGATGTTGGGTGAGGCTGGTGTCTTCCTCAGATTCTTCTTGCAACATTCCCACTGACTTCGCCGGCGGCCGCTCCGGAGTTAAGCTCCGGCGACCTACATGGCTCTATCGAGATCAAACCAAATACACTATTCATCCATTCTACCATACTACCCTCTGTGATAGACCCAACCAAGAAACTAAGCAATTACTAAGCCATTGTTCCCCAATTTCTGCACCCACCCTACCCTTTCTTTTCGTATTTTAATTAATTATTGGTGTTGTAATAAATAATTGTCAATCATCCGCCATTCAATATTCATACACGGTTGGAGTTATCATTTGAATATCTCATCTAATTCAACGAATTTTATGGACTTGTACCAGAAACACCGAAGAAATATTTATTAGCTCGTGTTTGGTGTTATTGGTTTTCTGAAAATGTCAGAAAACTAGAATAAAAAGGAAAAGCCTTGAGAAAATAAGCAATACTGTTTTAAATTTTATTGTGTTGATTTTATTTTTAATAATACAAATTAATTTTAGCCTATATGAATTTTGGAGGAAATAATTTTTAACATTTATTTTTGAAAATCAAAATGCAACCTCGTAACATTTGAATCGGCAAAACCAGCGATTCAATACCTGCCACGTGTGAAGTAGGAATCGATCGACAACGAGGCCATGGCTGCGAATGCCCAGGCCAGGATGTTGCCGTAGCCAGTTGGGGGTTGTGAATTGTGAATTGTGAATTGTGATTGACAAGGATGGCTTCATCGCATCTGATTCGGAGATCGATGGTGAACCAGGGCCATCTGATTCTATTGTACAACACCAGGCGGGCGTACTTCATCTGCTCCCAAGCCGGGGAAGAACGCTTCACATCATCACTTTCACCAGTCATCGACGCCAGGAACGCAAACTCCCTCCGGAACTCCGTGGCCATGGCAGCGCGCTTAGGTTTGAATTTCGATATCGATTTGTGTTTTCCATTTTTTTTTTTTTTTTTGTTTCCTCGGATAATTGAGAGAAAAATCTGTGGAATCTTCACAGTTTGGATTGGTTTTAATTTCTGAAAATTGAAAACCCTAAGGGCAGAATCATGAATTGATTGAGAGAGATAGTTGCGTTAATCCTTTAGAATAGATTTTGGATTGATTTCTAACGATAGAATAAATAAAATAAGTTTAACTTTTTAGTTTCCTTACAATTTCTTCAGGTGGGTTTATTCCCTTTCATTTGAGTGTATGTTGGAGGAGAGTTGTCTGAATCTTGAACATAGTGATTTGGACAGATCTGAGACTGACATCATCAACGTTGCCGGAGCAAAGATATGGCAATCCGCTGAAAGAAGAGACAGTTCGAGAACTTACCGGGAAAGGGAAAACCTCTGGACCTGAGCACCAATCCTCATGCAGGCCCGCTGAAGATACCTTGTTAGTTCTCGAAGAAGATGGTTGTGCCCCTGAATGGGTTGAACTCCAATAAGAAGACCGAACGCAAGTGAATATATGGCGGTTCGCCTTGAAGCATGGACAAATAGATGTAATCAAAGCGACAATGGATCGAGTCTGCTGAGGCTTTGAAACAGCAAATGTCTGTTATAAACAACAAGGTGAGAGCAGCAGCCATTCAAGTCCTGAATCCTGACCTACTCTTGTCAGTTCAAATTATTAATGCAAAAACGTGTTAGACGATCTAATGGAGGTTACAAACTGCAGGTTTTTCGATATAATCTCATTGTTCCCTTCGGCCGCCAGATGTTTGGACTCAAATGGGAGAAAGAAGTAGCTCGCCTCGCCTAGAAGAACAATAATATGAAAACCAATGTTATCATTCATGTTAACACACTGTAATAATGCTTCTATATAGATATCCTGTATCAAGTGTTAACAGATCATTCTCAAGTTGATCTACCAATTACATACTTCCTATAAACTAAACCGTTATTTTAAAAGATTTAATGTTAATATGAAAACCAACGCTATCATTCATGTTAACACGGTGTAATAATTCTTCTATATAGATATCCTGTATCAAGTGTTAACAGATCATTCTCAAGTTGATCTACCAATTACAGACATGCTTCCCATACACTAAACCGTTATGTTAAAAGATTTAATGTCCCTTGCTGCATATCTTCCTCTCCACCATGCAGCATTATTGGAATAAACGTTTAGAAAACCCAGGAATTCAACCATGGAGGTTTATTTATTTAATTATTTTACTCGAGTTCTTTTTCTTTATAGAGAGTGTTCAGGACTCGTTTATAAAGTTAATGTGAAAGTCATATCAGCAAGATGACAATAAAAGACTAACGATTATCATGACAAGTGAAAGGAAATCAGTAACAGAATGAGTACCCTTTTGATGGAAACAATGCATGGCCCGTTCCATATTTGTTAGCTATTAAGCTGTTTAGAGAGAGAGAGAGAGAGTAAAAACACCAGACATCAGCTGATGCGTAGGGCATATGGCTTGGAATATAGTGACTCCAAGTTTTAGATGTGCGTTGGGTTGTTATTCAGTGTACAGAGGGCCGGATAGCATGGCAAATGTAGCATATTTTGGAGAAAAGCAGAAAAAAAAAAACCCAGAATCAGAATACAAGGTACAATATAACATACACAAACAATACACACGGGAGTTGTAATTTCAACAGATTATACTGTTCAGAGCATATGGAATAAACAGTCCTTCACAGTATACATCTTATTAAGCAAAGCTGATTTAATCATCCAATTGAAGATGTCTTCGCTGCAAGATGAGTGAGCGCTCGCCTGTGGTAAGTAGTTCGCAGCCTCTTGTATTTCTGAACAAAAGCCACAATATCAATCTCCCTATCAAGAAGCTGCCTATGCAGGGTTTCAGATTCCTCATCTGCTTTGTTCATATTTTCTGTGGACCATAGATAATGTTCAGATCGTCATAATGGTGATTATACTTTCATTATTACAGCATCATTGGCATTATTGCAAATGTGATTTTTACCATAATCATAATCATCATTATAATTATTACCTTGAAGCCTGTTGAGCAGGATGCAGGGAGTAGAACTTTAAGATCTCTTCTTTCTGCCTCTCCAGCTCATTCAATTTCTCCTGTGCAGCAGCTAGTTCTGTTGTTCGGATTATTCTGTAATGGCCACAAAGAGAGAGAGAGAGAGAAAATGTAAAGCAGCACTCAGAATTTTGGTTTAGTGAAAAAGGCAGAAATCCTTACCTGATTTCTTAGTTCCACTATCTGTGGTTCCTTCTCCAAGTTCTCTCCTGATTCGTAAAGCACCACCATGCAACAGTTAATTCAACACATATTAGATCTGTCATAATATACCAACAAAGAGTAAACCCAGAACTCACTAGCAAGTTGCAGAGTTTCCTTCGAGAAGTTCATCTCTTAGCTGATGATGATTAATAAAAACAGCAAGCGAGCTTGATCGAAACAGTAGCTAAACTTAAATTTGAGAAATAAAGCCACCAAAGTGCATCTACTTCAAAAGGAAACCATTGGTGCACGTTAAGTGGTCCTATGTCTTGCAAACTATCAGGATGGTCATGCAAGCAATGTGGGTGTATGTGGATGGTTATTAAATAATAAATTTATAACCATGTATATCTTATAAATTTATAACCATGTATCTTTTTCTTTAATCCTAATATAGAAAATGTGTATGTGGATGCATACTGCGAATGGAACTAGGTTCCACTGGTTGTATAGAGAATTTTTTTTAATGTATGACTCCATGGAATGTTTATAACCTATGACCATCGCCTGCATAGCTTTACTATGCCTTGATTTCTTAGATATCTGAAAATTTTTAATGCTCCAAATGAGAAACAGATTGGATAATGGGGCACTCCACAATTGAAACGTTTATAAACTATTTTTAACAGGTAAATGTTTTTCTTTATTTTTTCCCATATTGGGACTCGAACCCTAATACCTCCTTCGCCCTTCCCACATCCATACACCACTTGGAGCCAGGACCTCGGGGGCTGAGGTTCTCAAACTATGACCACCCCTGCAGGTTTCTATCATTATAAATATGAAAATGGCCCAATACAGCAAATGAAAACAACGATTGATAAGTAGTCACACACACATATATTATTTTTGAGAGGAAATTAATATTTATGTGTGTGACCATTATAAATAAATAAACATTACAGACTAACATTTAACTACAAATAAGTTTCTTCCAAATACCCATATTTAAATAAGTTTTTTTTTTTGGTTGAGGAAATAATGCTAAAACATAAAAACAGATCTTACCAGGAACTGATTTGGTTACAGTAGATTTTCAACAATATTTGGTCAAGCGGTCATAACATTGTAACAGCATAACTGTGGATCTTACAGTTCCTTCTCAAGGGCTATGAATATTAAAGCATAGGAGGAATGAATGTTTCTATTATTTGTTTCTGATAAATTGTGATTCATCTTTATCTAAATACAAAGCTTTGATGTGAAAAAAAGGAAAATTAGAACATGGAGATGAGTATATACATTAATCAAACTAGTTAGAGAGTTGGTACTCACTTAAAGAAAATTACACTGGCAAAAAACAACTCAGAAGAAAGTGTCATTCATTACATACCATTTGCAACCTTGAGGTATGACCCACCTTTCCTTTAAAGGAAATTCACGATTCAGCCTTGTACAAGTGGGAGAGCAAGGGCTCTCTCATACATAGGCCTTGGGGTCTTGAAAAACATCAAAGACAAGCATTGTGTGTCTAAATTATCTAGTCCAGATATAAACTAAGGGTTTTGTTGCAACAAACCATTTAAACTGTGTTGTACAGAAAGCAACTTGGTGTACAAGAATTCTGAAGTAATAAGAGTAAGCAAATGTAGATTGCAGAAAGCAGCATCCCAAACTTACATTGTTCTGAATTTTAACTTGATCAAGTGAAAGTAAGAATTGGTTGTATGCATCCTTGTCAGATAAAAGCTTCCGTAATTCGTCAACACTAAAAGAACGGTTAAAGAGAATAACAAATCTATGTTAACTTGATAATAATCCTTATTCTGAGCTATTTAAATCGAATGCTATTCAGTATAATGCAGTAATGAACTTAAAGCAAGTATGACAAAACATAATAAATAAGAAAGAGCACAAAATAAATTTTTTTTGAAAGTGGGGCGATTTTCTTAACCACATTCTAAATCTAAGAACAATGCATCAGGTTTGAAAGAATTTTTACAATCAGTTCTCAATGTTGCATCCTCCTCCACAATGTATGCAAAATACTGGGAAAACAAAATCGTACCCTGACTGTGACTGAAATACGCATTAGGTGAGTAGGGAACCTATACTGCTGACTGCACTTGGTGGCTTGATGTAATCTCCACAATTTCTCTGGATCAGGAAATGTCTACACAGAATAGGCAAAAGGCCTCATTTTAGTAGTGACTATGTTTTTGGTCACCTTACCTGATTGTCCCATTTTACAGATGTATCATAAAAATGGAATAAATGATAGGAAAAAGGAAAACAAAAGCCTCAAAAGGAAAAATGAAACATCTTCAATGAAAAATGTCATAACAAAATGATTCAACCGGGTGGCGTTTTACCTCTTATCCTTTAACAGGACAATGATGCCAGCAGCTTCAGCAGGTGAAACATGAGACGGAGACTGGGGCCGATCAGAATGCCTCTGCATACTAAAGCTACTAGAAGCACTACTGCTTGGTGTTGAAGGACGTGAGGCACTTGGAGAGCTAACTACTGATGGAGGATACCATGACTGCCCAGAAATATCATGTGGCCGAGGCTGAGGTTGTTGCTCTTGAGATCCCCTGATAAGTGAGGACAGTTAGTATTTGTTCCAGGCAAAAACTGAAACAGCACAAAGGGCATGGGTACATGAACAAATATTGTAAAGCTTATTGATCTGCACAAATTCATTTAAGTTACAGAAGTCTATGTAGTCAGTATGGCAGCTAGGCATACAAGATTAAACAAAATTGATAAGAGATGAGCACTTGAATTGGGAACAACAAATTTTTCTTCATAAGAAGGAAAAGCATTCATTACAGAGCAGAGAAACAATTTCCTGCAATATCAGTTGAACTTGGTGGAGAAACACTCACTGAATATAGGTTGATTTTGTAAAAAATCTGCAGTGTTTTTACAAGAAATGATTTCAATAAGAAGAGGCCAGGCAAGGTCAAGACCATCTTGTATTGTAAAGATCAAACAAATGATCAGATTAAAATTCTAAGCCGATAAAAATGTAGCAAAGAGCAAGCAAAATAAATTCTTTCTAAGATGAGGAGCAAATAGACTATTAATTATCACCACCAAGATGTTAAAATTTTAATATCTGCGTAAACCTATTCTCCAAAAAAAAAATTGTCAGCTGTTTGATTATACACTATTTAAGGTTTTAATATGATTGCAGGTTAGAATATGTTGCTAAGAGCAAAGAACCAGTAGACCAGTTATTATAATCAGTAGTTCCTTGTTATTTTAGACAGCAGCCTTGTGTGGTAACAAACTTATTCTTCTAACTTATTCTTGTGCAAATATGAATGGTTATATCACCCAGTAGAGTACCCAAGAGCCAACGATTAGTAAACCAAAACCAATTTCAAAAGATTTGAATGGCTGAGTCCAGCAACAAATATTTTCAAAGTGCTAATTCAATATTTTATAAAGTATACACAGCATGAAAGAAAAAATTTAAGTGTGAACAAGATAAAATAACGACAGCCAAGACCAAAGACGAAAGTAGAGGGTTCCTTAAACGCCATTCTAGATTCAACATCGGGAGCACGAAGTTCATCATCGATACATCGATCGATTTGGCTAATAAGAAAAGAATTAGCATCAGAAATAAATCACCAAGCTACTCCCTAAACAGAATAAATTTATAGCCTAAAACACAGAATTGCATCCGGATTCAAGAAATGAAGAAATAATTAAAAAGACTACGCTGACTAAAAAACCTAAATCGAGCGAGGTTAAAGTAGATAGAAAGAGGAATGGGCATAGCATGCAAAACTTTGAACATGATGAGGAGAGTCGGCGGATCGTGTGATAAGTCAACGATCGGAAAAAATCAAAAACCCCAGGGAAAGGCCTCCGTAGACAAGAGCAGCGAGGAGAAACGCAAGGCAAAAAGAAGATCGCCTCCGTCTCTCTCTTTGTGGAAATTGTTTCGATTCGTCTACGCGTTCCCGTCTCCGGTTTCGTTCGTTCTTCAATAAGAGGGCAAGGTCGATGGTTGCGTCATCGCCTCATGTGGGACGCGTGGCGTGTAACTATTGGTGAAAAATCCGCCGAAGGAAGAAGCGAAGCAACGGGGTTTACACGCCAATTGTATATCCCTCACAAAAAAGAATTGGATTTAAGTGGTTGATACAAATTCTTTAAGAAATATAATTTTAAATTCGATATAATATCGTAATTAATGAATGTATTATAAGTAATTAGTGATTAAGCCCAGTATCGTTTGATAATCTTGGCACCAGCCAAAATGCAGGTTGGAGAGAGGCGTGTGGAGTCATTTAAATTTGAGTAGAGGTTATTGTGAAATTTGGGATGCGGGCGTCACGGATCGTGGGAACCGGAATTAGGATTCTTTTAGATTGATCTGCGAGTACAGGCGTAGCGCTCCTCCACCAGCAAAGAAGGGGGTCGACGAGGGGGCGTGTGGCCGGCTCCGATGCTGAGTCGGTTCTTCCCAAGAGAAAAAGGGGCTAACTTAGAGAGACAATGTGTTGCATCTGGTATGCGTCCCTAAGAATAATATTGTCTTTTCTTTGTTGGGGTAGCTATGTATTTATAGTAGATGTTCATGGGTTGGATGGTGATTAAGTCGCTTGTGGATGAGATATTTCTTATTATAGTCCGTATCGGATTTGGTACAAGATGAAAGAGTAGTTTCTTGAGATGATCTTAGCTTCGCTTATTGATGATATTTGGTAGGATTTTCGAATGTATATATTATTGGGGTTTATTACGACATCCGCTGGGAGACTTACCTTAATTGGCACTGGGCGCCAGGTTGGACGCTTCTTACGGAGCGGCGAAATTTGGAGTGGTTTAGAAGCTGAGTCTTTCGTTTAGGCTGACTCTCCTTTGGGTTGTAGCGAACGCCGTCTTGTGGGGTGGCCTCTTTCTTGGGCACGATGTGTGGGCTTGCGAGCCTTGTTTTCCAAACCACTATCGATTTGCCCCGACCGCGTATGCAGTTAATGCGTGGGTAAGAGGCATGCGTTTCTCGTGTCGGGTGTAACTTCCGTCTTATAACGAAATTTGGATTAGTTAGGGCTTGGTGATCGTCATTGTCTTGTGATAATGATGACTCTTGGGTTTCAGCGCTTGTTTCCTCTACTCTTCTTGTTTCTTTCGATTCTTTCGTAGACCTCCTACATCTGTCTTCTACGGTCCTCCGTCCTCTTAAAGCGATCTCATACTTTGTTGCTCGAGTTCTCACATTTGACCCTTTTGTGTAGAGTCTTTCGGCATTCTTCTGAGGCGGCTTCGCTGCGGGATCCCGCTAGTCTCTGCCTTTTGGTTTTCTTCCATTTAGTGCGACTAGGCGTAGGGTTAAATTGATTGGGTTTCGTTTTTACTGTTCGCTTTGATTATGGGTCCGGGTCGCTCTTCTTCTTTACGTATTGGCGATGACTCTTCAGTTGTTGCTGGTTCTGGACGGGTTAGGGATGCTTCCGGCCGTTCGACCATGGTTGAACCGCCCGATGTTCTGGCGCTCCTCAACCCTTGGATAAGGATAAAGAAATAAACCTAATTAAATATCACGGGGGTCGATTACCTTAAATGCCGTTGACATCTTTTGTGGCCCCCGTGGGACTGGCAAGGTTGGTCCTTCGTATGGGGTTACACTGGCGGAACGTTATCGGCCTCCCCACGGCGTCGGTGGCAGACTCATGACGTCCGGCTTTCACCAACCTCCGTCTGGATGGTATGTTTTCTTTGGTCGCCTTTGACATGGTCTTCGTTTTCTTGCATACATGAAAAGAGGTTCTGACATTTCAACGTTTGTCCTTCCCAACTCGCTCCCAACCGGTTTTGGGCATTTTAGTGTTCTTGGCCTTTTAGGGACAGAGGGCTCGGCATCCCTAGTGTGGCTGCTCTGTATCTTCAGTCGAAAGGAGGCTGCAGAGGGGCTTCTTTATTTCTCAGACGGCTGGAGCTCAGTGATATTTGTCCGGCTTCTTCAACGTAGG
The DNA here is from genome assembly GCA_016808115.1 of Tetrastigma voinierianum. Classification (NCBI taxonomy): domain Eukaryota; kingdom Viridiplantae; phylum Streptophyta; class Magnoliopsida; order Vitales; family Vitaceae; genus Tetrastigma; species Tetrastigma voinierianum. Next base: position 99,623 of record JAEQBH010007692.1, read on the forward strand.
TCATGGAAGGGACGTTACTTCTTTGTTAGTGGTCGCAGCGGGAATCACGATCCTTAAACCGGAAGACACTTTGGCGTTCGGTGAAACTGGATCACCCTTGATAATCTTCGGCGGTGTGGCTGGCTGTTTCGTTATAACTTGTGTGAAGGTTGCTAAATATTTCGACCTCGCTTTATTCTCATGCTTCAGTGCTCGTCTTGACATAGTCTTTGGAGATAACGTTGTAACTGCGGCGTTGGTGGAATCTGCTCGTCCTTATCTTGGTGATGGAATCGGGCATTCTGGCGTAGAAAATTAAGATGCGCATGTTCTGCAAGCCGTTACTCCTTGCAGGTAGGGTCCACTCCCCGTGGAGCTGCAGCGGCAAGTTCCTCTTAGCCGGGGCCACGCACTCCTTCCACCGTGGGAGTCCCTCCCGGTGGAAGCTACCATGACCAACATCTACTGGGGAGAAATTTTGGTCGATTAGGGCCTTTGTCTCGGAAGCCCCCCGGTGCAAAACGGAAGAAATCGGGCTCCAGGAAGATCGGCCGGTTCGGTCAAGGTTCGAAATTGGGGGCGTCTCAGGCCTCTCTTGCTCGAGCGGAGCGGGCGCGGTCGCTACGGCCAGGGTTATACGATCATGAGCTATAAAGCCCCCTTCTAAGCTTCTTTGTAAAGGCAAGAGTCTCTTAGGATGGAGCCGATCGGCTTGACCGTTGGCGTTATACTGTGCGGTCACGGAATCCACCTTCGGAGTGCTAGGCCACCTCATGAAGGGTGAGCGAGTTGAAGGGGAAAAATAAGGAGTAAAAGTTGGCGAAGATGAGGATTTGCTTCGTCTTTGAACTGCGGCGGGTGCAATCTCGTCCGTCCTTAAGGATTCTGACCTTGGGAGGTCGAAAGCGCTGCCCGTTGATGAGGCTTTGGCTCTATCCCTTCAGGGGGTTGCCTCGGTAAGTCCCTATTTCTGATAGTGTCTGTTTTTAGAGCGATCAGAGTGTTGGATCAGTAACTTCATGTTTGATGCGGTAGCCACTCATTTGAAATTAGGCCGATAAGGCCAAACTAAATGAAAACATGTAAATCGCCGGTTATAAGGCGAAGCGGCCTCTCTTTCTTAAGTGGGGCCAGTGCAAAAGCAGGCCTGCCATTATGGCGAAGAGGTGGAGAGACTTAATCGATTTAAAGCATACTGCGTCGGCTCGTGCTTAGGCGGAAAGTAGAGAGGATGAAGTTCAGAGTAGCTTGGCGGCGGTTGAAGTGGCTTAAGAAGGTCAGAAATTGACTAATGTTCGCGTGAGATGATGATCAGACCGGGATGAACGCGGTCACTCCCGTCTGACTCGGCAGTGGTTAGGGATGAAACCACCATCACATCGAGGCGGCTGCGGGGTCTCAAGAGGAGGAACAACGTGCGACCAATGAAATCGTGTGATAAAGTAAGCGCGGCTAGCCGTGGCACGTAGCGAGGCCTCGGGCCCGAATGACGCTAGGCGGCTCGTCGTGGAAGCCGAGGCTGTAAATTCGACGAGCGGTTGAATGAAAAGTGTCGCCCAGTTGCGTGGGGATCTTCACCCGGCCAAATATCATGGTTGCTCGGAGGATGATGTTATTAGCATATTGAGGGACGAAGCCGCGTTGCTCAGTGGGCCTCACGGGTGGCTCGGCTTTTCGGCGGAAGACGTTGCGTCTGCCACGATTTGGACTTGACCCGATCTCCCAGTGACGGAGAGTCTTTCTCTGCGGACTATTCTCCTGACCGGATACTCTGCTTTGAAGCCCATTACTCCCTGCTTTGTCGTGCACTCCTCCTAGCGACGCCTGAGACACCCTCTATATTCATTTACGCCCTCGATATCGAATTTTATATTTTCTTCTATGTATACTTGCTTCCTTTTGTCGGGCACAGGGCGGGCTCTGTGGCTCTCCTTTTTAATAAATGTTCATTCCTTGTCGCTGATCTCAGTAATATTTTGGCTTTTCTTCTATGAGTTCATCGGCGTGGGGTCTGAGTTGAGCGATCATTTCGTCAGGCTAGTGGTTTGAGCGATGGTTTAATTAGGTATGGCGGCCCGAGTTCTGAGGTGCATGAACATATGGTGGGCTCGTCAAATTGTTTCTTGGCTCCCTCGATTATTACGAGGCGGGAGCGATTCTGGTGCATGGCCTGTAGAATGATTGGGCTCTCTCGTCGATTTGAGCGGCGGTCTCAGTTGGTATCTTACTGGTGATCGGTTGTAGTTCCATGAGCTTATTTTGCGGCTTCGTCAATGCGGTAGCCTCGTATGAGTTGAACTGTAATTCCTTGGCGCATGATACATGTGTCTGCGATGAATTGTTGGCGCGTCAATTTGAGTTAGTGCGACTCTGTTGTTTTGGCTCTGCGCGGCTGTGTTTATCTTCTTTGGGGCTTCGTCGTCTGAAACGATTGGCGGGCTTCGTCCGGCGGCGGACCGGCGAAACGTCAATGAAACGGTCAAGCGGCTTCGTCAGTAACAGTGGCGGCTTCGTTGTGTAACGATTGCGGCTTCGTCCACGTGAAACGATTCAGGCGAAACTTCGTCCAATCGCGAAGCGATTAGGCGAAACAATCCACGTGAATAGTTGGGAAGAGCTCGTCGGCGTGAATGAATTTGGGCGACCGTCCATGAGCTATTGGGAGCTTCGTAAGTGTGAGCCGTTGGCCCGAGCCGTCGGTGAAATCTTGGGAGGAGCTGCGTCCCGATGTGAGCGTTGGGTATTACGTCCATGACTGCTAGGAAGAGCTCGTCGGTGCAGAGCCCAGTTAGGCCGAGCTTCGTCGGGTGAAATCTTTGGAGGAGCTCGTCGTCATGGCTCCGAGTTGGGCGAGCTCGTCGTGAGCTGGCAGGAAGAGCTTCGTCCAATGCGAGCAGTTGGCGAGCTCCTCCATGTGGCTTCTTTAGGAGAAGAGCTCGTCGGTGCGGAAGCCGTTGGGCGAGCTCGTCGGGTGAAATGTTGGGAGGGCTCGTGTCTGACCGATTGGGGCGAGCTCGTCCATGTGAGCGCTGGGAAGAGGCTGCGTCGGTCGCGAGCGGATTAGGCGAGGCTCGTCGGGGTGGGGGAAATCTTTGGGAGGGCTCGTCAATGCGGCACCAGTTGGCGACATCCCATGAACTCTTAGGAAGGCTCGTGGTGCGAGCGGATTGGGCGAGCTTCATTCCCGTATTGGAAATATTGGGCTCAGTTAAATTTGAGTTGTACGAGATTGGGGCGAAAACCGGCCAGGCGGCGTGACTTGTCGCCGAGTAGATGACTCGTTAATGGTGGCGTTCGGTAGGTGGCGTTTCGGCCCAGTGCTTGATGTAACTGGCGGTGACTCTGGCGGCGTGGTAATGCGGAGTAGATGAGCAAATCCCGATGGTGGGCGTTCCAGTGGCGTTCGGTCGAGTGGCGTTCGGCCGGTGGCGTTCGGCAGTGGCATTCGGTAGTGGCGTTCGGCCAGTGGCGTTCGCCGATGGCGTTCAGTGATGGCGTTCTGGCGAAGTGGCGTTCGGTGGCGTGTGATGTGGCAGATGGTCGGCTGCGGCGGCGTGGCTGTGCGAGTAAAGATGACTCGTCAATGTTGGCGTTCAGCGGGTGGCGTTCCAGTAGGAGTGGCGTCCTGCCAGTGGCATTCAGGCTGAGTGGGCGTTCCGGCCAGTGGCGTTCTGCGAGTGGCCGTTCAGTGAGTGACTGTCTTTGAGATTCAGTGTCAGATACGGGCGGCGTGGCACGTCTTGAGTAGATGAGCTCATCAATGGTGGGCGTTCAGTGGTGGCCGAAAGTGAAAAAAAAGAAGCAGTTTTTGAAAGGCGCAGTGGCGTTCTAGTAGAGTGGCTTTCGGCCTAGTGGCAATGTAACTGGTGATGCCGACTCCTGACGGCGTGGCTGTGCGGCGAGTAGATGAGCTCGTCATTGCGTACAGTTGGGTGGTGCTCATCCATGTGAACTACTAGACAGAGCTCTTGCGGGCGGCCATTCGACTTTTGATTTTCTTGAAAAGGTGCGAACGTCTTTAATGCTGATTGATGGAGAATTTGGAGCGTTCGCGCGGGTTTCCAAGGGCTTTGATCTTCTTATAAATGGTGGCTTCATGGCTAAAGAGTTTTCATTTTGAATGCTTTGGCTTTTGTGGTGCGTGGCCCCAGATGCAATGTGAGATGAAGTGTCGAGTTGGTGTGGTCTTCACTAGGGATCTACGGAGATCTGACGATCTGCACAGCTACCTTTGTGGGGTGTGTTTTTCCCTAGTCTCCACTTTATGGGGAATCATGTTGTCCCACTATTGTCTTGGGAATGCATCTGGAGAGGGCGGTGCATCTCTTGCGTTGCTCTCTCTGTTTTATGTTCCTTTTTTTCTTCTCTTTCTCTTCTCCTTCTCCTTCTTTTTCATCTTTTCTTCTTCTCCTCTTTTCTTTTCTCCCTTTTTCCTCTTTTCCTCTTTTCTTTTCTCCCTTTTTCCTGTTCTCCTCTTTTCTTTTCATTTTGTCTTTCTCCTTTGCCCCCTTTCCTTTTTATTGAGGGAACTGTTTGTACTGATTGTAATTGAAGACATCGCGATTATGTGAATGCAATCCGATTGGAAAATAAGAGTGGCTTTATGAACTTTCTCATTATGTCTTTTACGTATGCTATATCGAAGCTTGTTTGAGATGTCCCAACTAAATAATCAATA
>JAEQBH010007693.1:0-141497 GCA_016808115.1 Tetrastigma voinierianum
TTAATTAAAACCTTCTTTGATATCATGAAACCATGTTTTTTAATATTTTATTTTATTTATTTTATTTTATTTTGTTTTATTTTGTGGGAGAAATGTTGGTGCGGGGACAAAATTTTCTTATGTGTAAAAAGTCATTCCCATTAATCATGAAAAATCTACCTGGGGCTCTTTGAAACTTAGGGAGGACCATAATCTTCTCATGGCCCTTCATCTTCTTGAAACATATTAAAAAGGCCTCCCCTCATTCTCATGCAGACCTCTCCCAGTGTCTTTTAAGCCACTGGCCTTTGCAGAATAGCCTCTCAATGCATCCTCTTTGTTTCTCCCTACTTCTCCCTCACTTTCGCACCGTGTCGCTATGACATTCGCCGCGCCTCCCGTTTGACTGAGTTCGATGGGTAGCGCCGCTTTATGGTTGCTTTAGTAAGGCATCGGTCGAGCCGAGGTTGATTTGGCCTTCGCGATAAGGCGTGGGCGCTGAAACTCACCATGAGACCACTCTCCGGCTGAGTGAAACCCTCCTCGCTACATATCCTTCTGACCATGATGCGAGGTCGGCCTCTGTCATCTGAAGTCTCAGTCTTCGGCCCGTCTCACGGCGATACCGTACGGGTGGGACCGCAGCGCCGCACCACTGTCGTCCACGGCCACCCGCGGAGACGCGCTTCCGGCGGGCCGGGCGATAACTCAGGGAGTCTTGGCGTTCGAGCCCGAGCGATGGCGCTCCAGGTACACTTCAGAACCACGCGCGGTCATACGCCTGATTATCCCACGCCGAGGTTGAAGTCACTAACACCGTTGTGACGATGCAGAGGCGTAAGATTGTGCTAGGGACTTTCCACGGAGGTCTTCTTGTGATCTCCCGGCGATGGCGGTTCCGGCGGTTGGAGATTACATGTAGTTGAATTACGGTATTGTTCGATCTTGCCCGTTTATCATTTCAGAGACAGTTTTTACATCACGGTGGTTCTGAAATTATTACGCCACGCTGACATCCCAGTGTCTAATGATAGAGCTTTCATTTCAATATAGGTGGCGTCACGGATCTTCTGAGCTCAGATCTGCTCGCCAGCTACCTGACTGCGGTGGTTAACTAACTCGTGATTATTGTGGTGGCAGCACCTACTTCAGAAGGAATGATTGCTCTCTATCTCGTCTGACGTGGTCTATACTGGCCCCGGAGGTGGCATAACGCGCCTTTCTCCTGGTCCACATTATAGTCCCAATTGTTTCCCACATTGCTGTTCTGTTGTGGATAGGCTATTCTTGAGAGGCTCTTTATCGGATATACGAGGGTTCGTTCGGTCAGTGAGCTTAATGCGGCGCCTTACTTTATGAAGAAAGGTCCACTGTAAGACTGACTCTTTACGAGGCTATTCCACTAGATCTTAGGATTGTTCTTCTGTAATTGGGCGTCTTAGGTTCCCCGGAAGAACGCCACGTGATGACGCGTCGGTGGTTCATACTATAATTACATCCCTATGACGGACCCACATCATGGCCCCTCTGTACTCTTTTACCCAGCCGGGAGGATCTAGTGGATGATTCTGGGAGGACTATGGGTGACGGCGGCTGTCTGGGTTCAGTTCATCTCGGTCTGCCTCTCTTCTACGCTCCTCACGAGGCTGGGGCTAGTCACTCCGTGAAGGCCATCGAGAACGCTTTGTCACCGCCACTTCAGGATTTCGGTGGATTTGTTCGTGATTGCCATCACTTTGTCTTTCATACCGCATCTTGCGACTACTCGGGCAGCTATTGGCCAGGCGGATGGCGTAGAAGTCACTCAACGCAATCGAATATTCTTCGCCGGATCTGAGCTACGCGGTCACCACCAGTTAGTGCAGAACGCCTGCTTCTTCGACCAAATCATTATCGATAAACGAAGCTTCTTTGGATGCCGCTCGCGCGCGCTAATGCCGATCTGACTTCTACCACCAACGGTGGTGGTGCGCTTCTCTGGCTTGATCCTCTGGTGAACGATGATCGCTTTGGTTGAGGAAGGATGCTGACATTCGATGGCATTATCTTTGTTCTTTGATTTATCCTTTATGTCTTGTATAGAGTTTATTTGTTTTATATATTCTTAAATAAGTAAGGCAATGTTCTTTACTTAAGTAACTGTATTCTCATTCAGCTATAAACAACATACTATTATTTTGGTTATAATAAAGCTGCATGATCTTCACATTTTCTATTTTTACTTTATAATTTTTTATTATTTTATTTATTTTAATTATACTTTTTCTTATCTTATAATCTTTTTAACCTGCAATTTGATGAACTTAAGCCTTTCCTAATGGGTAATACATTTTGTAAGAAGGTCCTATCTGGGGTTAGTGATCATGATCAATTCTTGTTATAGTGCTTCTGTTTCTTACATTTTTATTTATCACACACAGTGCGTTGGGTCTCGATGATGAAGCGCTTGTATAGGAAGCCCTCACTGGTACAAATCTAACCTAATTCATCAGATTTATCATGAATAGATTCTGAACCCCCCATGCATGAGACGATCATATCTTAAAATGAGAGAAAGAAAAAAGAAAAATAAAAGAAAAGAAAATTCGAATCTTGGCCTTTGCATGAGCTTTGCAGAGGCAGTCAGGGGTTCATGGCGAAAGCCTTTAAACACGGTGCCTAAGCCAACCTAGTTTGAGAATACCGGCATAATTGCTTGCGGGTGGATCGGTGGAGTTGTGGGGATTAAGTGGAGTGCTGGAAGCAGAATCAATCAGATTACGAATTAGAAAACCAGCTACAGGTTTATGGTCGAAAGATCCTTGGCCAGTACTCAAACCTTCACTAAGTTGATCGTCAGATCAATCCCCGCGTTCTACTGGCTTTGGTGTCGAACCACCGACGTTACCACCTGTACCAAAAAAATTGTGTAATAGAATGGTCTGATCATTTAGTTGATTAACATCTGAGGGTGTATGGCATTAGCTCGGTTGAGGAGAAACACTCTGATTGTGGACTATGATTGAGACTGATCAAATAAACCAGTGGCTTTTTTGTAAGAAGAAACAGTTCATGCCTGAAGGGAGCTTGTTGGTGATTAACGCGGTATAGTTTTAATTCCTTCTTCACTTTTTTTTTATTTTATACAGATGATTATTCAACCAGTTTTAGTGGAGATCTCATCGTTATTTCTTGTCTTTTATTCTGACCTTTTTGACCTCCCATGTTTTGTTTCTCACTGTTGATTATTACAGCATTACTCTGGCCTAATATGGATAGAGGGAGTGGTCGTGCCAAAGAAATCTTTGGACCCTATTTAGATGAGTTCTAAGTACTTTTCGTGTACTAATCTATTAACTAAATATCGATCATAGTATAATGATTCTCTTTGTTTTTGTGGTAGTTTTGGGTTTGGCTCCTGTTCTATCAATATCTAAACTAGGCATATCGAGTTGGTGATTTATGAGTTCAGTGATTTATATTCGATTGCATCCAGCCCGAGAATGAAGAAGAAAGATTGATCGAAAACCATTTGAGACAAGAACAAGTAGGGCAAGGGATTTCGCTATAAATAAGTACTGCTAAAGTACGATTTTGTTATATTTCAGGGTGTTATAGCAGGTCAAGACACCTTCTCTGTAGAGGCAGTAATATTTATGTGCAGACCCTTTGACAGTGAAATTTAATTCATTCTCACCTCATTTAATAATTCTCTAGATAAGATTAGATTGGTATTTTCACCTGTTATAAAGTATATAAACTAATTTCTTAAATAAATTATCATCTTATTCACTTAAAGCATTTCAATCAGACCACATTTTTGCCCTCATTTTCTCTCTTCTCTCTCCTCTTTCTCTCTTCAAGGCAACCAAACACACTGGCCTTTGAGGATAGCGACTCAAGGATGTTGAAAACTAAAAACCTCTAAACCTTGAAGAGGAAGTTCTTCATGGATGAAATCAGTTCATAGGTGTTCTATATTTCATAAACTGATCTTTATTATTTATGTTTCAAACTTTCAAAACTAAGTTAAAGCTATTTGATATACCCTTTCCCCAAATAATATACCAGCAAGCTTTAAAGTTCATTGTATTCTTCAGTGGTAGATAAACCTCATTAATTTAATAATTCTGTATCGGAGTGGTGAGTTAAATGCTGATTTCAACGAAGAACATTTAACTAAGTAATCTTCTCTGTTTCAAAGAAATATTTTGAGGTTAATCTTTAAAAATTCATGAATCTATGGTTTTTTTGGAAGTATTATAGGTCATCTTCCTAATGCTGAGATTAAAACAGGGACACCTTTGCAACTATAATACCAAACCGTAGCTTAGGACCTTTTTATTTATTTGAATCACGCCGATTCTTTCAAGTAAACAACCACTTATTTTTATTTCTGACTCAAGAATCAAATATTCTCACCATTTGGATATTCATTAATCATTTGCTAATAGCTTCATCATGTTCCAGCTCTGACCACTATCTGCAGTGAACTAAACTAGGTAGTAAATGTTAGGTATAAATTTGTTGAGTTCTATAACCTCATAACTCAGATAGATCTGTTTCTTCAGTTTTTTACACATTTTCCTAATATATCAAAATAACACCTGGATTCTTAGATAATAACCGTTCGGAATAAATATCATAGATGAGCGGATACAAATCTCTGCACATTATATTTCCACGCAGATAAATATTTAAAAGTAAGCATCTGCTGATTTCACGATGTAATAATTTCAGAATGAATATCTGATGAATAAATACATAATATCCATATACATTTAAGAGAATGATATGAAGATATGTTAAAATCTGATCTGTAAAATAATCATTAAACTGAGCCGAAAGATACATGAACTAATAACACGTTCAAATCCGACAGTTTCGAAGCCCTATATCATTATATTAAATTGTTTGCGAGGAAAAACGAAATAAGTCGTAGTAGTTGAACTATATCATCTGAATCAGAAGTCACATGTTGGAACCACAATCCTTAAGACAAATATTGCCTAAGTAGTAGTCACTTTACAAGAAAATGGCAATTCATCTCAAGATGAAATGATCTCCCAACGGTAAACTTCCATTATTTATGACAAATTAAATCATGCTGAGCGCTGGTCTATAATCTGAATATGAGCGGATGAAAATTAATTGCTGCAAATGAGAGAATGTGTGGCTACTCATCATGAATCCCCAATTCATTAAGTCAGCGTCGCGTGAGAGAAAGGCGCCCCGATCAATCAGCAACTACGCTTACCATAACTTGATAAGCGTTTTGGCACGAAAAAAATGAGTTGCTTCAGCTTCCGAACGAACTCAGGCTTCGGCTCCGGGGCGGTGGCAATCTGCTTGCGTGTGTGGTGAACGGCATGGGCTAGGTCCTCGCTTCCGCAAGCTGGGAGGTTTCCCATTGGGGCCCCAGGCAACTTCTAAAGGTAGGTGTATACCTACCCGCTAAAGTCTTGTTCCCACTCGATGTGGGACACGACTTTCGCAAACTTAAACCTTTAGTTACCATTTTCGAGGAGGTGATGTTTGGAGCAGTTTCTAATTCACTCCTTAATGGTTTCGACACTCAACCTCTGGCTCTTCATGCTGCCCTAGGTGAGAGAGTGTACGGTACATGTAGCCTTAAGAGCTTCTGCCGCGCATCCATTACCCTTATATCTTGGGAGTTGTTGTTCGAGGGATGAAATAGATGAAATGATAAATTTATGAACCGAATGTTATACTAGAACAAGGGTAAAATCGTGCTTGATCCAAAAATGGAACATAAAAGGGCATAATCAAAAGTTAGTATGCCAAGTAGAAATAACATAAGTTACATTGCAATTCTTGAAGATGGAGACACAATTTCTACAATTAAAAGGTATAAATGAGACTATAAATAGGAGATGGAACAGTAAAATCTCAATTGAGTCTCATTTTGCTAGAGCTCAAGTTTTAAGAAGGAAAAGGAGAAGAAGAAGGAAGAAGGAAGAAGGAGAAGAGAAAAGTTAAGAAATTTAGGTATGGAATCATGTGTAATTTGGGTTTGGATGTCTGGGTTTTGGTATGAATTTTCTATAGAATTAGTTGCTCCTTGTTCTGGTTTTTTCATGGAAGATCACATTAAACTGGGGTGTGAATTTTATTGGGAAAAAACCTAGTTAGTGAAAGTCAGCATGGAATCTCTATTCATGATTTTGTAGATTGAACGGGCAGCAGGGACCCCAGTTTTAGGACGCACTGGTTTGGTTATGAGGTTTAATTACTGATTGAGTGTTGTCAGTGGTTTTGGATGAATTGTGTTGGTTTTGAGGGTATTATGGAATGGAGAAGTGTAACAGAAGAAGGTGGTGCAGATGCAAAATCATCTTTAAATAAAGCTCACAAAGTGATATTGGTACCAAACGGTGTCGTACCGCTGACGAACCCGATGAAGTCAAGTCGGTACCACCATACAGAATATTGTGTGGTGCGGGTGCAAGCGAGTGTGGGTGCCACCTTGCAAAATGCCCGATTGTTTGTGATTTCAAATATAGTTGGCCCCAAAATCATACAACATTATTATGAACCTTACTAAATGATTAGAAGGTTCAAGAAGATCAGGAACTCAATGAAAAAAATCTGGCATGCCTCGCCTCGGCGGCTCAACCGCATGGCAATATTCATTGAGTGTAACTAAGTATCACTATCTGATGAATTAAAGTTTGCCTCCACAATTATTCATGGCGGTAAATAATTGCCCGTGTTCTGTTGAGTGTGTAGGCTAAAGCAAAAGGCCGGGAAAGTTATTGATTGGTATCAGTTTTGTGACAAAAGGTGAGTGTTCTAAACCGATGTTTTTCAAATACTTTGTGTATTGTATAGAACTTCTTTTACCACTACTATTCAGTGTTTTGATTATAATATTATATTTTAAGCAAGCAATGGAGTTTTAGAAAACAAACCATAGTTTTGATTTATTATATGTGAAAACAATATAAGTAATGGTTTTGATGTATTCAACCATACTTTTAAATAGCAAACAATGTGGTTTTGAGTTCGCCAAAACCATATTTCAAAAACAACAAACGAAAGCGACAAAAGAATATTTTGAAAACGGGCTAGCAATCCTAGTTTAACAAAGCTATGCCGGTCGGTGTCAAGTCGTGCTGCGGTGGTGGGATATCATTCATGCATTTTAGATTTGCCTGGTCCGACAAGAGCTTAGTTCTGCATCTGCAGCATTAAAGAGGCAGTTGTGAGCCCCATTAAACCGCCAGGTTGGCGGATTGGCGAAGCCTCGGGGCCTTCGTTTAAAGAAACCATTAATCAAATCCCAGTTATCGTTTTATTAAATTTTAGTTTTTTCAAAAGTGTCTGACTGATCGACTTGACGATTAGGCGGATCAATGGGTGCGGTTGCAATAATTTCAATTATCTTATCAAAACATTTGGCTTGTGTTATTCATTTTGAATTTTGAAATTTAAGCGGAAGCATTTCATTTTTAGGTGGCCCATTGATTAAGTCCCGAAAAAGTGCTATTTTGTATGAGCCTTTATTTTATATGAGTTTTGAGTGCTTTATTTTCAATATTCAGTGTGCCAATTGATGTTCAAGTCTTCTTAGTATCGCTTATATCATTAGAGTTATTTACAGTTTGTTCATAGGTTTTGTGTACTTTGAGAGTTCAATATCGAGACATATAACCATAGAAGGTCAGACCACTTCCCATTGACCATCTAACTATACGAAAATCAAGAAAAATAAACAATGATAAAAGTTAGTGCGATATAGGAAGCGTTTAGGCCATGCGGTGGAATACGACAATTCCGAGGAATTTAAGCTAAGATTAAAAATTTATTTGGGATTAAATTATGTGTAAGTGCAATCTAAACCAGTGTGAGCACCAAACTGAACTTGAGGATTTAAGCTCTACCTTGTTCTGTGAAAAATCCGGTTTATTTATCTTTTTAATTTCGCTAGCTAGCAAGAATGCACCAGTACCTAATGAGAATTTCTGTTGGCTTTCTCTATGACAATTCCTTCTTAAGTATTTTCGATAGGGTATGCACTCTTATCATGGCCCCTTTTGTAATTAATCTGAAGCCAGACTTCATTTTGACATATTCCTTCCCTTATCCTTTATTTTGCTTGAAATGTTAGGCTTTATTGTAGTTTCACATAAATGGGTAGCTATATAAACCCCATAGTTTGTATAAGGGGAAGGGTGGGAGAGAAATATTTTGTACAATTTTTTTATTTCATGTAAATATCTCGCGACTTAGGTCATTTGCTTTTCTCCCTACTTCTCTCGCCTCTTTCTCTCATTTTCTAAACGCGACCTCAGAGGACCCAATAACTCAAGGGATGCTTAGCTAAGCTCTTTCTTTGAAGAGGAAGGAAGCTGAAGCTCAGTTGCTGAGAGGCGATTCAAGTTTCTTCCTCAGCCAACATCTTCTAGAGCCTACGAATGCTTATCTTGGCTCCACGTCTTTGCTCAAACTTCAGGTTAGATATCTGTACAATGTATTATTTGGCCAATACCTGCCCTTTTGGGATACGGTCATGCTTGTGCTAGATGCCTTTGTGGTTTTTAGATGAATATACAAACCTTGAGCTGATGTTGAATGTTAGAGGTTTCAAACTAAAGGGGCTATAGATGCATGTTTACGTGTTGACTCAAATGAGAATTAGTTTTTGAGTTGGTTTTCGTTAAACAAAGTCCGGTTATAGCTTTAGGACTATAGGTTGCTTGTCATGTCTGAGGGATAGGCAGGGACGCTTGTTTCCTTACTATGTTATCAAGTTAGTGACTAAATGCTAGAAGTTGCCTTTTAGCACATCGCTGAGACTTTGGAGACAATGTTGAGTTTTCAAACTACTCACACTATTTTTTAAACAAATCAAAAATCCAGAATAGAAGCCTTCACATATACAGTATTTCTAGGATGAAAACCACGTCCCAGTGTTAGAATACTGGTGGCTATCTCTGATGGCTTGACTCTGGCAAGTGGGAAGATCTCGGATCTGTTATTAATTAAACTCACCCTCTTTGTGTGCGAATCAAATCACCCATAAACATTTACAATTAACAAAAGATTCATAACGCTACATTTAAATGTCGCTCATAAAAATAATGACTGGAATGAACCATATTTTTAAGAAATGTCAATGTTCAAAGAAGAGGACGCATATGATCTGGAGCACATCTTAATTCCTTCTTATGACCCGAGCCCTCGACCAGTCTCAGCTTCAATATCTATCACTCTGCACTGCGCATTGATAAAATAATACGCAAGCATTTCAAAAAGTTAGTGGTTCATATATCTTCTGACCATTTTTGCCCAGAAGATAAATCGCATCATCAAAATAATGCCTTTATGCAACATCGCAGAACGCAGCGATACTTACACAACACACTTTTTCATCATCATCGTTTTCGCTGAGATTTAACATAATATATAATTTGATCCAACATAGATTCAATCGTGAATCCTATCATGTTTGTCACATTCCAGAGCAAATGTGGTTCTACATTTCATTATTACCGCCTCACATATGACTGAGGGGAAGTTTCACATTCAATAATGATTTTAGTCGGTATAAACCCACATGTCTCATGGTCTTGAGTAATGTGACTACATAGACAATACAACACCCCATGATTAATCACTTCAAGTAATCCCACATGTCGGGTCATTCAATACGCCTAACCCAATTTTCTTTTATGCAGTTAATTCGCTTATATCTAAACATAATGATACACAAGATATTTGTCAAACATTTCAAATACTAATCATTCCGAACGGACACATAAGGGGTATATTTGAATATAGAGTAATATATAAATAAAGAAACGCGATAGAACAAACTGAATAAAGAACAATAGAGAACAAACCAATTCATTGATTCCATTTTCTTGTTATCAACCCAGGCTCAGCCACTGGTTTGACCAGACTCAGTCAGCCACTTATTCACCTTAGTGGTTAAGCGATAATAACCCATACGAACGATGATCTGTTTACAAAGTCTTGTCTCTGGGCCGGCAGGCACTTTGACGCTTTTTACTTAGTCTCATTCTTATTTCAACTTATTATCATTTCAGGGTCTCATTGACCAAGATGAACGAATAACAACAAAATCATTAATCCGGTTTGATGGTCGCACAAATTCCACACTCGACCTCGTAATTTATATGATGTTGTGACAGGCATGTAATTCCTACATATGTTTAATCACTGTACATGTCATTTCGTGGGGTGTACCCAAGACACCTCATCTAGCCCATATTAGTGCCCGTGAAATTGTCCAGATTTATTTTCACACTTTTGATACCAATTTTATAACTCTATTCCTTAATTCCTCAAAATCATCATGGAAATCATCCAAAACACTTCAAAATACTTGTATTGGCATTTAACCTCATACCACAAAACCCTAGGTAAAATCCTAACTCCAGTTAACCATCAATTCTTCTAAAACATCATATACCTTGATGATTCCATGTTTATTTTCTACCATTTGGGGTTTTACCCACATAATTATCAAATCTGTGGTCTGGGGTGGTCTCTTCCACAAAACCCCAGACAAAGGAGCAAACTACTCTCCCCAACCAAAACCTTAGGAATTCAAATTGCCTACTTCAAGACAATAAAACATACCTTGGTTTTGGTCTTCCTCTCTCTCTCCTTCTTTCCTTTCTTCCTTCTCTGTTTTCTCCTCCTTCTCTCATACTTTTTGCTCTGTTTTTAAAAAATGAGACAATTGATTTTGTTTGCCTCTTAACACTTTTATACTCTATAAATTTCTCTATATTGCAATTAAGTCCTTCACTTTTTAATTTTGCAAATCAACTTGTTTTAATTCTATTGTATTTCTCCATCTCTACCCTTATGATTTTATATCCTTGGTATACCTATAATTTTATCTCTGTTCTAGTGCCCAAATTTCCCAAGTTCACTAAATCTACATTTCACAATTTGTCACTTATCAAATTTTTTTTTTTCGAAACCCCAAGTTTGGCCTCATCTATAACTTGTAATATATAATAAAATTCTATTATAAAAATTATAGGGTATTTTTCAAGGTTATAACCTGTGGCACGTCTGAGTATATATGGTTAACGCTGCTAACTAAATTATGGTGACGGAGACCCAGGTCAATTCCACCATATTTGGCGTAAAAGGCGATGAAGTGTGCCCAAAGCCCTTCACTCAGGTGAGCGGACCTAGGTCCGTACCTAATTCCGCACCTGGCCGATGCCCAGTTCCTGTTCACTAGATAGAGCAGCAGAAAGGCCTCCGAAGTGGTTGACGATTTATAAGCATGTTTTATACAGCTTGAAATCAACCATCGGTACACTCACAGCTCAGTTCCGTAGTTATTTTAGCAAACGGTTGAGCCCAGTTCCCGTTTTGATTTTAAAATAACCTACAATGCCCCGTGGTTATTTTAGCAACGGTTGAGCCCAGTTCTCGCTTTCTTTATTTTAAAGAAACTAGCCGAGCCCAGTTCCTCGTTTTTATTTTAAAGCAAGCGGTTGAGCCGGCTCCCGTGTTTATAAAAAGTTTTATAAACTTTTAAAGCAAGAGATTTGAGAAAAGTTTTATAAACTTTGAAAGCAAAGCAATGTAAAGTAAGCAAGAGATTTGAGAAAAGTTTTATAAACTTTTAAAGAAAAGCAAAGCAAAGCAAGCAAGGAAGTATGAAAAGTTTTATAAACTTTAAAAGCAAAGGGCAATGTAAAGTTTTAGAAACTTTAAAGTAAGCAAGCAAGGCTTCTGAAAAATATCCTGTGAAAAGAGAGTTTTACAAATTTTCAGATGTTTTCGCAAAAATAAAAAATAGCATTTTATAAAGCATGCACCACCGAGCTCGTTTAGCCTAATATTTTCCTATTTTAAAAACTATTTTCTGTGCACAGAACTCCTGACACGATTTAGATTAGATTCTTAATTTTAGTATCGTTGTTGTAATTAATAATCTTTGTAAGGAAAATACTTTGAATTTCTATAAGGAGAGTATATGTATGTACATAAAGGTAGTCATGAAATGTGTCGTCTGAGGCTCTTTTGAAAGAACGCCATTGAAGCCGCAATGACTGGGAAAAGGTAAATCAGGTTTACAGATTTTAACAGGTCCATATACAAATTGAGATGTCATGAGATTTTACAAAATCCTGAAGGGAGAAAAGAAAAATTTTTATAGAGTTATCAACAAGGTCACGGCCGCTTCACAAAGAATTTTAAACATTAGAAGTAATGGTCAGATTTCGAGGGCAAGACACCACGTTAGTGTGTGTGGGGTGTAATACTTCATCTCCTCATGGAGGAGAACATATTTCCATGTGGGACCCACCGAAAAGGTTTCGACTCATTGTAATTTTAAT
The DNA here is from genome assembly GCA_016808115.1 of Tetrastigma voinierianum. NCBI lineage: Eukaryota > Viridiplantae > Streptophyta > Magnoliopsida > Vitales > Vitaceae > Tetrastigma > Tetrastigma voinierianum. Next base: position 12,315 of record JAEQBH010007693.1, read on the forward strand.
TTTAAAGACAATGACTTATCAGGCTCAAACCCATTTTTCCAATAGGATGGCCGGGAGTCGGGTGGTATGTCTCCGGAGTAATGCACTAAGGCATAATGCATATAATATAATGAATATGACAAGATGAACTCAAGGTGTTACTAATTCACAGATAAACAATGATGAATCGAAGGCATGGTTTCTAGAACAGCACTAAGAGAGAGATCAAAGACAGACCATGGATTGAAAAAAGCACTAGATGAACGTTGTACACATAATTTACACAGGATAAACAATGATGAATCGAAGGCATGGTTTCTAGAACAGCACTAAGAGAGAGATCAAAGACACTACGGATTGAAAGCAATCATCACGCGAGGTGTGTCATAATCCCATGCATGCATCAAGGTTATAGAAACCTTTGCTCAAGGCAATCGGCTAAGAAGGATGGTGGTGTTTGCAGCAATGCTATCTTGAACACCTACAAAATAAAATTGAAATTCTTGGTTAAATAACAACTAGGCAAGTCATATAGACATGGATGTGTCTATAATTAATGAGAATTACCAATATGAGGGTTGCTTGGAGCCTGCTCCCTTTTCTTTATCTTGTTCTTTCTAATCTCTTTTTCCTTAAGCAAGAGGAGTTACTTTAGTCATTCTCACTTGAAATCACCCTCTATAGCTCTTTTTTCTACCTATTTCATTTCTCAATAGTGGTTCTTCCACAAAAATCAAGATTTTTAATTTTATTTTTTCGTGTTTTTGGTCGTTATCTTGTGCGGAATAAGATTGTGTCGTCTTTATATTTACTTGATTTTCATCATCTTGTCAGGCGCTTCTTCGTCACGTGATCTCAAAAGACAGCATATTCAATAAACAGAGATACCAACCCAATCAGATTGTTAGTATGATGTGTAATCGAGTCAATCATTTAATCATCATAATTATCAAACAGGCTGGTTCTCTAATCACTATATGATAACCTAGATGATGCCATTCTATAGATTTTAAGTGAATTTGATTATGTGTTTATATCGAATGTATAACTAGTTCAATTAATAAAATTATTATCTTTTTCAAAAGGAAAAAGAAGCCGTCTAGTTGACTCGGGGTTTAACCCAATGGTTTGGTCCTCAAGGCCGAGATTTACCTGTTGAACTCCAAGACTTATGGGATTAGTTGAGTTGCGCGCAAGCCAGTCCAAACATCCACGATTTATCAAAAGAATAATAATAATGAGAATCATTATTAATAAAAAAACACTTAACTCTAAGAATATAGATCACTCGGATGGATCCAGCCTGCATACAAGTTATTGTGATGAAAGAAAATGAAGACACGTTGTTGTATGACGCACAAACCTCTCCTGAGATGGTTTAGACTTTTACACCTAATTATTATAGGTCAAGCACAGTATCTTATTATCTAAAAAATATTTTTCAAATAAAAATTCTTAATTTTATTTTTTCTCGATGGTAAACTTGTATCTACCTTTGAATTTATTTATTAATATAAATTATGTAATAGAATAACACACATACATGTCACGTGCAAAAATTAAAAATTAAATCAGGCATCCATCCCTTGGGCTGACCGTTGAGACGTGGAGCCTAAGGACTGGTACACTTTAACTCATGATGGCCTTTATATTCTGATCTTTCCATCGGGCCTTCATATTAGTGCACTTGTCTATATTATTTTCTACAATACAAAGCTGCAGAGACCTTTTTTCTGGATGATTGACACAACACTTGCTCTGTTTTGACTTGGGTTTTTCATTCAAGCTCTTTGTGACAAACACAACTTTTCCACTCAAGTTGCTAAATCAGCCTTCCCACTCGCCTAACTAGCTTTGCTAAGCACTTACACTCAAAGTTGGAAACTAAGAAAATAAGAGAACTCATAGAATCCTTTAAGGTGCTGAAGAATGCTTTATTGAAGTAGGAAGCTCTATACAACCTTTAGTCATCGGCTTGGTTATCAAGTGCCTTGGCCAAATGAGGCCTCACCTATTTATAGGCAACTTTGGTAAACTTTAGAACCCTTGGTCAAGTTCCCTACAAATCATGAGAGTTCTAAAATACTCTACTTTGTACAAGTTATATACAAGAGATCCATGGAAGACTCTAGATAACTCTCTCATCTTCCATACCTTTCCATAGCCTTCCACTTATGTGTGAACTTCTCTAGGATCTTCTACACTAAGTCTATATACAAGGTATTTTCAAGACTTCTCTAGAATACTCAAGGTGACCCTCCTAGCTTCTCAAGTCTCCACATCCAGGTAGTGAGTGTGGGCTTCTTGGTGGGGCCTCTCTAAAAGTTTCCAAACCTTGTAGCCAAAGATATGCGGTCCATAAGCATCAGACTCTTCCCTCTCCCAGCATTTTAAGGGGCCTCATTTGTACCTACGGGAGGATCCTTCCCCAAGCATGAGGGCATCTCAAGAGAATGAGGGTGCCACACTCTCCCATTAATCTTATGCCACTCAACATCCCGTCGATACCTCAAACTCCGAATCGCTGAAAATCCAATTCCGTAACTCGCTTCAATGCACCTCGTGTTCCTAATTCAGTTTTTCACCCTACAGACTTCTCTACGGACTCACTCACAGATAGAACTCATGTCTCCCAAATGAACTCATTTACTAGGATGTTCTCTACCCTTCTCCCCGTGAGCTTCCAAAATTACGTTGGTACCTATTCTTTCAAGGCCTAGAGTGTTGTTTCCTCTTGCCAATTGACTTCCCATTACCCTTAATGGTCTTATCCTTGCGTGGGCTGGCTATCTCAACTTGCTCCCTTGCCTTTCTTCGCTGCGAACTTGCCTTGGGCATGACTTAGAGGGTGCCTAGCATTTGAATCGAGCTCAAAGTACGCTCTCTTCCTTTTTCCTCTTCCTGATTAGGCCACCGAGCGCCTTCCTCTTTAGGACATTCCCTTCCGCCACGACCATCGCATGTGAAGCATTTCGTTTCTGGCGTGAACTCCTCCGTCACCTTACCTAACCTTCTCATAGGCACCTGTCCCTATCCCGTCTGGAGAGATTAGGAGACAACCTCGATTAAGACTCCAAAAGCCGCATTTGAACCTTAAGATAAGATAGGTTTAGTTTTATAAAGACTAATCATGTCGGCCATGCCAACTAAAGGTCTGCCTTCTAGTATCACTACAGGTCATGTGAGGTTATTTTCTTTGGGTTGTTTTGCAGGTTTTTGCGCACTTTTGGAGTCCAATCTCGAGTCAAATGATGAATCACGAAGATCGATCCCAATTGTCAACCATCAATCGCACTGCACCAGAAAAGAACAAGGTGTGCGATGAAATCAATGCAAGAGAGACAGAATAATGCAAGAAGATCGCAGAATCCCAGAATTTCGCTTAAGATTAAGGAAATTTCATCGGACGTTTAAATTTCACAACTCTTACGAAAATTTCGCAACCTTACGAATGCACAATTTTCGCTTAGACACTGTGTAGTTCATTGTGTTAAACGTTCCTGGAAGAAATCATGGTTGCTGACAATTCCTCGCTTGTTAGTTTAAATACACATGGGAATCAAGGCTTCAGCCAATTTTCTATTTTCACTTATGCACAGATTTTACTACCTACGAAATTCTTTCATCTGACAATTCACTACCACATGTGTTTCGTAATTGTCAACCCACTTGAACTGTGTATTACTCTCCTCATCTTAATCTTATCTAAACTCACAGCTTATACATTTTCCATGTACTGAGTACTATGATAAGCCTCTCCTTTCTTTAACCTGCTAAATAATTTTTGTATAGAATTTTGTGTTTTCATTTTTGTAAATAAAGTCTCAGATTTTGTTGAGTGGTTTTGTTTCTTCTCTTCTCTCTCCTCTTTCCTTATTTTGTCGCTGAACACCCCTGAGAGTTGACAACCCGTGATATTTGCACAAGTTTCCTCTGAAGAGGAAGGAAGCCAGCTGGTGAGCGGGCATATGCATGTCAGTCTCTTGTGTTAAAAGCCACAGTACCGTATTTATGGCTCCCTATCTTCAAATTAGGGTCAATAGCATTTAATGTTATCGATTCGCTAATACTCCACATGCTTTAAAGACATGTGCAGAGACTATTGTTAGCACAATCGTGTTTTTAGATGGTTTTAATGTCACCTGAATTAATGAATGTTAGTAGCCAAACTGTAGAGCCATAGGATGCATGTTACCGTAAGAACTCAAATAGAGTTGTTTTAGGTGAGGTTTGTTGGTTAAACATAAATCCGGCTGTGGCTCGACTACAGCCGCTGTCATAACGCCGAGGATAAAAGCCCTGTTACGCCGCTTGCCCTAAGTTACCAGTTAGTAACCTAAATCTTCAAAGAATTCTTCACACTACTGCAATACATTAATCTAGCCAAACTCATCACACCATGAAAATCCAAAAAGTCCAAATAGAAAGCCTTACTCCTCTACTTACAATCATTCCTGTGATGAAAACCCATCCCTCGTTCGACCCTTAGATCACTATACTGCAAAGAGTTTTGACCACTACAGTAGGAACTTTAGTATATAAATTTGGCTGATTTTAAATTTCACCTCATCTGCAAAATGGACCTACTCCCTCTCCCCCCATCTATAAGATGGCCATCCTTCAACCTTTATCTTCAAAAGAGCTACCTTCAGCCCACCAAAGGACTGCCACGCCGCTTACAAAGGCCAAGCCTCGTACACCTTTATGCCTTAATTCCCCGCTAAAACCCATCCTTGCAAGTTGTCCATGAAGTTGAATAGTAACTCTCTTCCGAGCCATCGAGAATCTCACATTGAGCAAAGAACTCTGAACGATTCTCAGTATTAACCCCGTTTTTAGCCTGAGACACTATATCTCCTGGCATGATATGCTGCCACCCCTGGTGGTATAACTACCTGACTTTCTTATGCATCCCATGTGTCTATCTTACACATGCCCTTCTTCCAGGTCACGAACCTCTTCGCCACCATAATGTAGCGTCGTAGATCGGGTCAAGTAAATTGTAGCATTCCTCACCTTAGATGTCTCATCCATGATTCGAATTTGGTTCCCAAAGTACCGCTCTATTTGCCATAAGACGTGTTATCCAACCCTTTTGGCACCTCTTGTTGATCGACCAATCAGGGCTTCTGACTCTCCACCCATGGGACCTCAAGTAGCCATAACCCTTCCCGATACCGCGATCTTGCATGGCACCTCGCCTTACCTTATCGTCCCGAGCCACCGCTATCAAGGCTCCATCTGCCTCCCAGCCAGTGCCACTAGTGACTTTCATGAACTCCTCATGCAACATCATTGGGATTAGCGAGCCTGTGACTCCTCCCTGGCTATTCCGGATTTTTCCTCTTTAAACCTTAATGCCCTTCCTCAATGCTTTCGTCTAATGTGTCAACCTCATCGTGTCGCATAGCAAGCTCTAGCTTGGCAACCCGTCCATCCAAGCTAGCAATGGCATCACAAGACTTATCCCTTCCTCCTCACTCGGGTCGGAGGAAGGTCAAGGTCCTTACCTCGAACTTGCTCACTAACATCCTCCACATGAAAACCGACCATCGTATCCTCCAAGCTACACCCACATGTCATAACCAAGCTTTGATACCAACTGTCACGGACTAAGCCTTTTCACTAGCTCCCATACGTACTTAGACAACTTTAACTAACTAATACTCACACTTAGGTCGGAAGCTAAGAGAATAAGAGAAGAAGAATACAGGTACTCTTTAAGAAAAGGAAGAATGCTTTATCGAAGTAGGAACACCTATGCAATATCTTTAGGCTCATTTGCTTGGTTGGTTGGGTGCCTTGGCCAAATGAGGCCTTCACTTATTTATAGGTACCTTAGGAATTCTCTAAAACCTTTGTTGGTTCCTTACAAATTATGAGAGTTCTAGAATACTCTTCTTTGTACAAGTTATATACAAGAAATCCATGGAAGACTCTAGTTAACTCTCTCATCTTCCATACCTCTCCATAGCCTTCCACTTACACTCTTACCAAACATATATCAAAAGTTTACAATTTTAATACATGTTATATAATAACATCAAAGCCACAAGTCGGCTTTCTTCTCAACCGGCCTCTAATGAGTGCCGCCTTCCTGATCGCTCCCTGTACCTGAAATAGTGATCCCTCGACAGGGTGAGCAAAGCCCAATAGAGATAATTTCCTACATGGGTTACTCCCCACCTAAGTGCACATGCATGGCAAACACTCACATTCAAGCAATTTCATGAACCTACTCAAACGTCTACATGCCCAAACCCATGTCTCGAGTCCTCACCGACTCCCTCACATATGCCTAAGTCAAATGCAAGTAAAATCACAGTTTTCAAAACAAAAGCTATTTGTTCTTGAAAACACACTACTGAATTTCGGTAAAAGTATTGGACTACCCTCCGAGGCGAATGTGTAACACCCCGAAATATACCCTAGCAGTTTTCGGACTTGTTTAGGGTATATTATAAGCTAAATATGAATTTTCGGAAATAAAATGAGAGGCCCGGAATCAATACTAGAGACAAGGGTAAAGTGGTCCAATTTCAGCCGAGGACCCAAGGGTAATAAAGCCAAAAGATAATATGCCAAACTAGAATTTAGAAAGAAGTTATGGGATTCGAGGCAATAGAAAAAGATGGAATAGAAATAGAGGAAATACAGGGACCAAGATGCAATTATGAAAACTTAAACCAAAAATGGATTTTACTTGGCTAAACATGGCCTTGTAAAACATAGGTTAAGACCCAAAATTGGTCTCATTTTGGAGAGAACAAACCGTAGGGAGAGAAGAGAGAAAGAGAGAAGAAGAAGAAGAAGAGAAGAAGAGAAGAAGAGAAGTTCAAGCAAGGTTAAAAAGGTATGGAACTACAAAATTTGAGTATGGATCTTTGGTTTTGCATGATTATTATCTTACCCAAACCTAGGGTTTTGCTAGGGTTTCATCTTAACCCAAAAATTATGGAAAGTAAGGTGGGAAAAACCCCATATGGCACAAGATGGGTATAGAATCCTTCATTTTAGGTTGGATTCATGGTTAAATTGTAAGTAAATGAGTTAGGGTTAGAACAAACCCTAGTAACCTTTATGATTGGGTTGTGTATGGGTCATAACCCCATATTAGAGTGGGTTTGAGAGTAATTCATGATGGATTTTTTGAAATAAGATAAGTAATGAAAGAGGAATTGAGTAGAAAAGAGTTTACAAGAGATATATGGAATGGTTTTGATGTATGTTTAAAGTGAAGAGTTGATTGGGTATCAAAATATGGAAAATGGGTGAAAAACACACATTCTGGGCAATTTTCGGTGACATGTACCGGTACACCCTGAACCTGTATTGGTACACTTTGGGTTCTGGTCATTTTGGCCAATGTGTACCGGTACATGTTCAGGCATCAGCCTCTTAGGTACACCTGTTACGCCCGGTTTCGACCGGTTTTTATATTTTGGCCATAACTCCTCATTTCTTATCCGATTTGAGTGATTCAAAGTGGAAAATTAAATAGACTTCCAAAGGACAATTAAACATAAAGAAATAGATATCGTCAAATTCACGATAAGTGGCCCAAAAATTCACTCGAAAGTGGGGCCGTGTTCAAAGTCAAATTCTGTCGGTTTGAACATAGAGTAGTCCCGGGTGTCTAGGACGTAACTTGAGTTTCGGTGCTCCGAATTGGGTGATTCCAGTTGGAATAGAACCCTTAGCACCTTAGCTTTAAAAGAGTACAAAGATACAGTGTCAAACATGAAGTTAGAATCCCGGAAAAATGAGTAATGCAAATTGTCCCTAATGTAATCGGTAAATTGACTAGTTGGCATGAAAATGCTATAACTTTATTTTGAATGATCCGATTTGATTGATTCCAATTTCTAAGTAAAATAGATTCATTGAGGGACAAGAATATATGAATTAGTATATGAATGAGTATACGTAAATGAGCATATGAATGAGTACACGTGAATGAGTATACGTGAATGAATATATGAATAAGTATACATGAATGAGTATACGTAAATGAATTTATGAATAAGTACACGTGAATGAGTATACGTGAATGAATATATGAATAAGTATACATGAATGAGTATACATGAATGAGTATACGTGAATAAGTATATGAATGAGTATACGTGAATGAGTATATGAATGAGTATATGTAAATGATCACATGAATGAGTATGTGATTGAGTATATCTTTGAAAAGATAATACGAAAGTGAATATGGAATTGAAATGTGATATTTGAAAACCGAATGAATGTGAATGATATTGGGGCGGGATTCATCAAGCGGGTCCGTCATAAATGTGAATACGAGAGTGAATATGAAATCGAAATGTGATATTTGAAAACCGAATGAATGTGAATAATAATAAAGATGGGATTCATTGAACGGAATCCGTCGTAAATGGGAATTGAATGATATATCGAATGAACCGCTTGACGGGATGCACTAATCGGCATCCTTCACGAAGGCACCCCGAAATTATCCAATGTCCCACTTGGCGGGATGCACCAATCGGCATCCGTCATGATGGCGTATGGCATTGAAGAAATGTCCCACTTGGTGGGATGCACCAATCGGCATCCGTCTTGATGGAGTATGGCATTTAATTGATATCACGTGTCGGGATGCACTAAACAGCGTCCGGCATGATGGGAGACCGAATAAGTAATACCACGTGTCGGGATGCACCAAACAGCATCCAGCATGATGGGAGACCGAATAAGTAATACCACGTGTCGGGATGCAAATAACATCGTTAGGCATGATGGGAGACCGAATAAGTGATACCGCGTGTCGGGATGCGCAAACCCATCCGGCATGATGGGAGACCGAATAAGTGATACCACGTGTCGGGATGCACCAAACGGCATCCGTCATGATGGGAGACCGCATGAGTGATACCCGCGTGTCGGGATGCACCGCGCCATCCGACATGATGGGAGCGCGCAAGCGTACCACATGTCGGGATGCAGCGGAATCCGTCATGATGGCCGAATAAGTAATACCACGTGTCGGGATGCACCAAAGCGGCTATCGGCATGATGGAGGCCAAGATAGAGTGATACCATGTGTCGGGATGCACCAAACGGCATCCGTCATGATTGGAGACCGCATAATTGATACCACGTGTCGGGATGCACCAAACGCCATTCGACATGATGGGAGACTGCATAAGTGATACCACATGTCGGGATGCACCAAACGGCATCCGTCATGATGGGAGACCGAATAAGTAATACCACATGTCGGGGTGCACCAAACCGCATCCGTCATGATGGGAGACCTAATTGTAAAATGTGTAGGCACATTACTGAATGATAATAAGGGAGGGATTCATTAAACGGAATCCGTCCGAAATGTGAATTGAACAATCAAAGTGAAATAACTAACATTGACGAGTGTAAATGGGATTTTTATGTATATGCGTAAATCTCATAAATTGAATTGTGAATTGATTTATTGCATTGAAAATGCATGTTATTATATGATAAATGATGTGTAAAATGAAAGCATGTGAAAATGAATATCATGAGTATATGTGAATATAAAGGCATTATTTGTAAATGCATTTTGTTAATTGTGAATGTTTATGGGCTTGCCCTATAATGAAGTGTTTCCACATAATTAAAAAGTCTAAAATGGAATAACACAAACAAATGTTTTGAGAAGATAATTGAAAACGTCGGAGTAAATCGGGCTCCGGTTCGGATCCGCCTTTCGGGTCGAGTCGTGGATTTGGGTCGCGACACTTTTGAAAATGAAAATTTAATAAAACCAAGCAAATGTTTTGAGATGATAATTGAAAACGTCATAGTAAGCAAGACTCGGCTTGGATCCACGTCGGGTCGAAGTCGGGATTGGTCGCTGACACTTTTGAAAATGAAAATTTAAATAAAACGATAACTAAATGAATTAAAGGCGTATCAGTATGATTTGACCCTGTATGCATTTGATATGACTTTGATATGTTTCGAATTGTCATTGTATATGTATAAGTTGTTTTGAATATGATATTATATGCCATACATGTAGAAGATATGAATTGAAACTTGTACAAGACATGACACATGGAGATAATGATATGGAATCCGAAAAGGATAAAATCTACATGTATAATATGATATGAGTTAGAGGTCACATAAGAATAGGCTTCGTGATATGCATAAGAAAAAGTAAATGTAAAAAGGATATTGACGCGATTATTGTTATTGGTCGTTATTGTCTATATGTTCCCACTAAGTGTAAAGCTTAGCGGGTGTTGATCAGGTATAGAGTGCGAAGGAAGTAAGAGACCCAGGACGACCTTGCGGAGGCGCAGACGTCGAGATAGGTGCTCACCGGCCTCTATTCAGCGATCTACGATATTTGTATTAGATATGTACATGTATAGTATTTGTATAAGTAAATGGGACTTAGCATATGTGTATAGATTTTAATGGATACCACTCCGGTGGTAGTCCCTTTGTATATGTAAATGACTTTTGGTTATTACAAAAATTGTTTGTATACCCACAGGTATAAGTTCAGCTCTAAAAAAAAAAAAGTAAAGAGTCCCAAATATATGGTTTCGCACCCCGAGATCGGTTCGGATCCGCCAATCGGGTCGAACCGGGAATCGGGGCGTGACAGAATGTCTTGGAGAACCTTCCTAAACAATTCATGGGCTCCTCCGACGTGTAATTGTTGGACCATCTCCCAACACCATTCTCTAGAAAATCATCCATTGAAATTCCTTTCACAAACATTTTAATTTTTCGTTTCCTTTCATGTCATGCACTCACACCTTATATTCTAGGTTGCCCCAGTGCATATGGAATGCATGATGTCAATTCCAATACATTCATGCTAATATATTCACATGCATATATATATTAACATAATTAAATCACATAAAGCATGTTATGCAAATTCTCATTCAATTACACTAAAAATTAGCTCACATGGGCTAATTAACAAACACGAGCAATTCAAATTTGAATCACTCAACCAAACACATTTTCACACAAAATATTTCGTGAACACTATTCACATGAACAGTAAAACCCTCGGGTTACTGTTCATGACCACACAAATAGGAATTTTCTCCACTCGGTTCAAAGCTTTTGAGACCGAGTTTAAGACTAAAACAAGCCTTAGAACATTCCTAACCATTTACACTAATTTTTAGCTTAAGAATCGTTAAGTAGGAAAACCTACCTCTTTGGAGTTGTCTAACTCCACCAAAATCGGTGCCCACACGTAGTCCTCGCCGTGTAGAGCAACTTCCTTCGTCATCGAAACCGACCGACGGTCTGAATCTCTGTGAGAGAAGGTGCTCTCTCTCTAAAAAAAAAAAAAAAAAAAATTCAAAACTTAGCCACGATCTCCTCTCCTGCACGTTTGGCTTTGTATTTCAAAAGGAAGAGGATGACACTATTGCATTTTTGTCTTTTTCAATTTAACAATTTTAATAATTCCCATCATGTCCCTTTTCTTGATTTTTGACACTTGGCACTATCTCGGCCGTCCATTTCCATCATCTCTCTACTCATACAATAGGTGTCACATGATTACATGTAGTAGGTGACTTTTGTCACATCACATGTCGTTTTACAACACCCGATACTCGGTGCCTCGAAAAATGTGCAAATTCCGACTGTCTCAGAATTCGACGAAATTCGACATGGTAGCTAGATTTCGAGAGACGATTCCAATGGTGAAATCCATTTCATCATTCGAGATCTAGAAGATTTACATATTTTGACCGAAATGACGATTTTGCCTTTTTTCATAAAATTGGAATTTTCTCGAGTCTTACAGTCATGGACATGTCAGAGTTCGATGTCGTCCTTGGGATGGACTGCTTGACAGCATACCGAGTCATCATTGATTGTGAGCATAGGAGGGTTATCACCTACACACCAGATGGTACTCGTGAGCACAAGCCAGTGGGGACAAGCACGATGTTTTACCCCAGATCGTAAAATGACCTGCATGGCACCTGACAATGATGGGTTGGCTAGCTAGCCTTACCCTAGAGGACGAGGTGAGACATGACTGGATCTCCCTCAGGTAGTGTGTGAGTACGAGGATGTTTTTCCAGATGAGCTTATCGGGATTACTCGTAGAGATGTAGACTTTACATTGAGTTACCGTATGTCGCCCATTTCTATGACTCCAGCATAGATGGCACCAGCTGAGTTACAGAACTTCAAGGTCCGTGATACGTGAGTTTTTTGACAAGTGATTTCATTAGACCGGCACTTCACCTGGGGCGCCCGCTCGCTTGCAAAGAAGAAAGGTAAGACCCTTCGACACAGTAATACTACCGACGCTTGAAATTGCGGTTATGATCAAGAATCGATCCATTAATGAGGATTGAGATGACTGTTTGATCGCTTGAGAGGGGCGAGTCTACCGGTAAGATAGACCTTCGCAATGGTTATCATCAGTTGAGAGTTAGGGAGGCAGATATCCCTAAGATAGCGTTTAGGACGCGATACAGGCACTTTGAGTTCACGGTGATGCCCTTTGGATTGACGAATGCGCCAACAACATTCATGGATCTCATGCATAGGGTATTATTCCAACCTTATTTAGATCATTTCGTCGTGGTTTTTGTGGACGACATTTTAATCTACTCCCAGTCTGAGGAGGAGCATGAGGATCATTTGAGGATCGTCCTACAACTTTTGAGGGGCCATCAGTTGTACAACAAGTTCAGTAAGTGCGAGTTTTAGCTTATTGAGGTGAAATTTTCGGGGGCACGCAATGCCGCCAGCGTGTCGCGACCCCAAGAAGCGCCGGAATGATGAGTTGGGACAAAGCAGTCGGCTGAGATAATGTGAGTTTCTGGGATTGGCAGGATACCATAGGAGGTTCATCGAGGATTTTTCCCGACTAGCAGTACTAATGACAAGATTGACCTGAAATGAGGTTAAGTTCGAGTGGAATGACCTGTGTGAGATGGCATTTCAGGAATTGAAGAGGAGGCTTACTTCAAAATTTGGTATTCTGATAGTCTCAGAGGGGGCAGGGTACACAAGGTCAGGAGCCTCAAAGACTGACCGTGATGCTTGATGCAAATTGGAGGGTAGTAGCTTATGGTTCTCGCTAGTTGAAGAATCATGAGCAGAATTACCCCACACACGACATGGAGTTGGTGGCCGTAGTCTTTGCTTTGAAGATTTGGCACCACAACCTATATGGTGAGCAGTTTTAGGTGTTTTCAACCATGTCTATATATCTTTACATAGCGGGATCTTTAAATATAGAGCAACACAAGTGGATGGAGAGCCGAGAGGATTATGACTTCACTTTGCATTACCACCTGTAAGGCAACGTGGTGGTCGATGTGAAACTCACCAAGTCATTTATACACGCCAGTGTGGCTTCTCAGGAGTGGCAGATGCTCAAGACTGTGGGGCAGTTTGGACTACAGTACAATGATTAGGCTTAGGGTATTTTGGGGAGTCTGGTAGCTACGTCGTCCCTACTGAACAGAGTGATTGAGTCATAGGGGCATGACGTAGAGATATTGTCTATCAGGGACCGGGTACAATTTCAGCATAGTGATAAGAAATACCACATAAATGGTAGTCTTCGATATTGTGGACTGGGTCGTGGTTCCCAATGATGATCTGAGAGGCGATCCAGAGTTCCACTACTCTTGATCTGCGTGCATCTAGGTGGCAATTTAAGATGTACCGATCTTTGTCATAAGACACTGAGCGGGATGAAGAGACACGTTGACTTGTTCGACGATGCTCTGCCAAGTCACAAGTAAAGGTTGAGCATCGTAAGTCATAGGGCTACTCCAAACTATTAGAGGTAGCTGGAGGAAGTGGTAGCATCGTCACAAGGATTTTGTGACCTTACCTGCCACGGATACCGGAGACATGATGTCGCGGTGGGTGATGTGGTTCACTCACTCAAGTCAACACATTTTCTTAGTTAAAAGTGCATGACCTTCACACCGGAGGAATTCTACCTGTTGTATATTCGAGAGATAGTCCGGCTACATGGAGGCCGCTGTCTATATATGTGTTCCGATAGAGATCCTAGATTTATTTGCACTTCCGAAGAGCTTTTAAGGCCATGGGGACATGGTCGACAGATGAGCAACTGCCACCTACGTGACATATGGTCGTGCCTGGGAGAGGACCAGCAGGAGTTTTGATATTACGCCGCGAAAGCATGTGTCCTGGATCATAAGGGTAGTTGGGAAGAGCACTTGCCCTTAGTGGAATTCGCCTACAACAACAGTTATCAGGTGAGTATACAGATTGCACCCTATAAGGCTTTGTATAGGAGGCCATGTTGATAACCGATTTGCTGGACTGAGGTGAGAGAGAGCTCCATCATTGGTCCGGACCTAATTAGAGACACCTCGGAGAAGGTGAGTCTCATACGGAAGCGTCTTCTCCCGACCCAGAGTCGATAGAAGAGCCACGTCGACAGACGATGTCGACCTCTAGAGGTTAAGGTGGGTGATCACGTCTTCTTAAAGGTGATGCCTAAGAGGTGTTCATGAGGTGTTCCACGTCTCCATGCTCTGGAAGTATACTCCAAATCCAGCCCATGTAGTGAATTGGGGAGAGATTGTTGTTGACAAAGATGGGACCTTTGAGGAGTGACTAATGCATATCATGGATAACCTGTTCAGGTTTCTATGCACGCAAGACCATGCGTTAGTGAAATTGTTGTATAACATCTGGAGATGATGTAACGTGGGGAACACGAGGACACGATGCGGGTCACCTATCCCTTCTTGTTTAGGGATGAAGGTACGCGGTTTAGTCGTTAGTAATCAAATGACTAGTTTACATGCATGCGGTTGTGTACATTGCATGTGCATGCGATTCGATGTGTATGTGTGTGGAATTTCGAGACAAAATTCTCTTAAGGGGGGAAGAATGTAAAACTCGAGAAAAATCTAATTTTTCTAAAAATGGTAAAACGGTAATTTCAGTTGAAAACCTGAAATTTTTCTAGACCTCGAATGACAAAACGGACTTCATCGTTGGAATAGTCTCACGAAATCTAGCTACCTTGTTGAATTTTGTCGAATTCCTGAGATAGTCGAACGTTTTTTGAGACACAGAGAGTAACGAGTGACACTTAACACATGTTGGATGGCTCACATTAAGCCATGTGTCAAATGGAGAGGAAAACTCAAATAGTTTAAGGTAGGTCTCATGTAACACTTATAGCATGGAAATTAAAGAGGAGGAGGCGGGGAATCTAAGAGAGCCAATGAAAGGGTGACACGTGGCAAGAGGACATCCCACTTGAGCAAGTTTGACCAAACCGATAGAAAGAGGAAAAGAAAAAAAAAAGGAAAGAGAGAGAAAAGAGGGAAGAAGAGAAGAGAAGAGAGAAGCTCCTCATTCTCTTTAGATTTCTAGGCAATCGCATGCTCTGCTCTGAGCCTGAGAAAGAGACAGTTTCCATCCCCGCACGAGAGCTACGGGTACTGGGAATCGGGAGTTTTGACAAACTCCAAGAGGTATGGGTTTTTCTCCTACTTGGGTTAATTCTTGTCTAAGAGCCATTCAAATGGTTGAGATTGTCGGGTCGAACTGGTTTGCATTTCGGGCCCCAAAGATTTGGGACTAAATGGCCGGATTTCTGGACTGCCGAACAGCCCTAACTGGAATTTCTTGGACTGTTTTCAGATAGTCCAGACTGAATTTATGGACTGATTTTGGGCAATCCGGAGCTGAAATTTTTGGGACTGTTTTGGGTAGTCCGAGACTGACATTCGGACAATTATTGGTCCATGTGTGTTGTGTTTGTGTTATTGCTAAAATGAATAACATATTGGTTGTGTGGGAATCATGTTGTTACATGCTCAATTGATGTATTAACATGGTTTGCTTGATGAGGTGAATTATATTGTAGAAAAATATAATTGTCCATGAATCATGATTGTTGTATACATGAAATGGCATAATTGCATTCATATGCACGGTCACATCACGTCGAGTCGGGGTGTGGGTGCATGGTACTGTTATTCACCATTCTTGGTGAATATGTGTGAGCTCGAAAATGGGACAACGTCCAAAATCGAGACTCACAATTGTGTAAAACAATAATAATGACAAACTTCGTGTGTTTAAGTGAAGCAAGATGGGGTAGATCCCCCCTGGGGTGAATGACCCAAATTTTAATCTTCGTTAATATATGTATCCGCTAAATGCCGATGAAAGTTTACAAAGTGTCGGCGGCCTCGCGGCTTCCGGCAGAAACTCGGAAATTCGCTACCCAATTAAACACACTGGAGTTATTAAATTCAAATGAATATCGAGGATCGTCTAATACTAAGTCCTCGTGAACATCAATGACTGGTTTTCACACTTGGCATAGTAGGTCTGAGGGAGTTGGTCGGGACTCGGGTTGTGGGCATGAGGAGCTTCATCTCATGCATGACACGTAATATTCCATATAGGATTACATTATTCATATGGAATGTGATTGGATGTTTTCATGGTTGTATGCATTTTGCTGTGAGGTAACCCCTGTAGTGGAAATTCATCTACTCTGGCATTGCTCATCCCGCCGTGGAAAATGCTTTCTCGTGCATTGGAGGTACACCGGGAATGGAACATCCAAAACCTTAGTGGTGAAGGTAAAGACAGATTTGGCTTTGTTTTACATTTTGTAAATTTCGAGTGGAAAACCCAGTTTTGTTATGTGAAAAGAACAGAGTTGTAATTAAACTCATTTTAATACATTTTGGCTAGTTTTACAGGTTTCATGTTGCCTTTGTAATAAAAAGGCTAATGTGTGTTGAGATTAGGGCGTATTGAAAGGAAAGAAAAAGGAAAACTTTGAGGTGTGCAGAGGACCGGAGAGGGCTACTGCCCATTTTGGGTCCTCTATCGCGATGAGAATTTTTGTCACGACGAGAGTTTCTCAGCCCCCTGCGGCTGTGACAGGGTCTTCCCTGCAGTCGCGACAGTGTTCTTCAGCCGTGCGCACGACTCGGCCTCGCTGCGACAAGCATGCCTGCCAGGGACTGCGCCGACTGCATCTTTCTCGGCTCTATGGGTCGAGATGAGAGATCTCCATGTCGCGACAAGGTTCCCAGCATACTGCACTGGTCACAATAGATTTTGGGTCCTGCTTTTGCAACATAAATTTTGTGTCGCGATAGGGTTTGGGGCTGGGACAGGGTGTTTGGGTCACGACGAAGTATTCCCAAGGTTGGGTCATTCCTGTCGAGACAAAATATTTTATGTTGTAACAGGGTTTGCAAGGGTGGTGTTGCAACAAAGAGTTTCCTGTTGCGACCCATAGACCAGGCCTGTGCGTGCGACAGAGCGCTGGACACGCACAAGACAAGCTTGGGTAAGCGCATGAGCGCACGCATGTTACTGCGGCCACGCTCGCGACAAAGGTCGACGCACGACGCTAACACGGTCAATGACAAAAGCACGGCTACCACGAGTGCAACCACAAAGACAGACACGCATGACCACGCAGATAGCGCATGGCTAAACTTGTTCAAGAGCTACCAAAGGTAATCGCGGTTTTGCATCGTTTGAGACACTGCTCATGGACAATCGCTCACTTTAATAATTATTCATGGACAATCGTTGAAAAGAGAAAAAGAAAAAAAAAAAAACAAGACCCTCGGGATTTAGGGTGTCACATTTTCAATTAGATCAATATAAGAAATTATTTCTAATGGCGAGCCTCCAATTTTTATCACAAATCTCTCTAGATACCTTGTAACCTATTCCATAGATCTAGGTATTTTGCATTTCTACTCAACCTTGATATCTACGGAATGCACTAAACCGGAGATGGCCTTAGAACACCACACAAAGCTCATGAGTATGTCTAGTCAATGAAGAATTGTGTTATTTCACTTAGGTATAGTCTATTACTCTCTTTTCAAGTCTTGTAATAGACCACAAATTAATTTTATGGTGATCAATCACAAATAAGCATTAAACTTAAAGGCAAACAACAAGCAAAAATCATATCATATAAGAACTAAAGAAGGTTCAATAACTAATTACAAAGATTCATGTGTATTCTTCCTCGAAACCTGAACTGTAAGAAATTAGAACATAATGAGGAAAGAAAACGAGTAAGTAAGCGAAAGCATGGACAAGGTAGGAGAAACTCTAAAAGAAAGATAGTCTTCAAATCTTTATCTTTCTCCCGCTTCTTCTCCGAAAGCCTTGAAACTGTCTCTCTATCAAAACGTCCTCCTTTTCAAAATCGGGGCTTTTCCTTTTATGATGCAGAGGCTATCTTTTTTTGGAAGGCACGAGTCCCATGGGCCTTGAAGCGATCATTGAGCCACGCTTAAGTCGCAATGTGTGGGCGCTCAAGTCACAATGTGCGGGCGCTCACATCGCAACGTGGTGGGGCTCTTCTTCGACATCTACACCTTGACGTCGTAACGTCAAGGCTCGAACGTCGCGGAATTTGGGCTTATATTTCTAGGCATCACCACGTCGTGACATTGAGACCCTACATCATGACTTGAGGTTGAGTTTGTTTAAAATTCTCCCATTTTGTCCTTTTTTGCCTCCAAAAATCTCATTTCTTCATAAAGCCTCCATTTATAGCCTACAATACACAAAGGAGCAAAAATTGAGTAAAAATACTTATTATGATGACTAAGCGGAGTTAAAAACAACTAAAAAATTTGGGAGATATAATGAGTATAGTGAATACCCATCAGTTTTACTCATATTACATTATGGTTACATGACTTGTACATAAGACCCATACACTTGTAGCTCTCCTTATCAAATTTTTGGATTTCTTTATCAAATATTTTATTACATGTTGGATTGGGCTTCAAATAAGATTATTTGGTCATCATTTTTCAAATAGTTTGAAATTGATACCCCATAACATTGTTTTCCTTTTTTTAATTCTATATTTAGCTTCCCTTAGCGATTGGTTCAATTAACAAGTATCATGGGTAGACTCTCGACTTCCAATTAGCCGGGAGCCAACCAAAAGAACAAACTACCCATCATTGAAACCTCGCCTTACTCATTCTCTTCAACCATAGCCATTTCCCAATAAAAAACATTCTCGCCTATATCTTATGTGTGGTTCAAGAAAAAAAAACCCTCCTTTTTCTACACACACACACACACACACACACACACACACACACATCATCATCACATATATATATATATATATATATATATATATATATATATATATATATATATATATATATATATATATATATATATATATATATGTATATATGTATATATATATATATGTATATATGTATATATATGTATTATATAATGTGGGTCCTTCTAACAAAGATGAAGGTATGTCATCTCTCCTTTCCACGACATCGCTTTCAACTCTTCTCTTATCATTCCCACTTGTGATCTTTCTCTCTCAATCGCTCGGCCTTACCTTTATTTTAGAAAAAAAAAGAATGGAATGATACATTTTCAAACCAAATAAAAACAAAGGGAATGATAATAATATTTTCTCGGGAAACTAAACTAGTTGTTAAAATATTAAAATTAGCTTACTCAAAGGAATTAAAGATCGACTAAAGGTTCATGTAATCTACGCCAACTTCACAAAGATTCACTTCTTTAGCGATCAAAGAACTCTTTGGGAGTAATGCACCAAAAAGAAGGGAAGATGTTTGCTTATCAAACCAAATGAGGTAATCACTTGATGAAATTTATGGTACGATCGACGAGATGTTTCGCTTAAGTCCATAAATGGATTTTTTCAATTTGTGTACCATATTCTTCGGGGTCTCCTAACACAAAGTTTTTTTGATGTACCATATAAATTGTTTTCGTCAATGTTGCCATTGAGAAACGTCGTTTTAACATCCATTTGATGTAGCTCAAGATCAAAATATGCAACAAGTGTAATGATTGTTCTAAAAGAGTCTTTCGATGAAATAGGAGAGAAAGTCGCTTTAAAATCAATCACTTTCTTTTGAGTAAAGCCAGCTTACAAGACAGCTACTTTATACCTTTCCACATTACCTAATCCCGCTTGGTTTTAAAAAATCCACTTGCAACCAATGGGCCTCGTGACCTTTCTAAGAAGGGGAAGTTCCCAAACTTTGTTTGCCTTGCATGTATTTATACTCCTCGCTCATCGCATCAATCCATCCGCACACCGAACTTTCAAGGCTCGACATGGAAGCGATTGTATCATCTTCCAAAATGCCATAGTTTTCCTAATGTTCCTAAAGAAATATGATATAATCATCTGAAATTGCTTTTCTCCTTTCTCTAGTTGATCACCTTAATGGCATAGGTCTTGAGGTTGTCGAAGCCTGTTGTCTGGATAGAACAATGACCCCATTCAATTTAAATGTCAATATGATCATGTTGTCCTACATGATCTATAAGAGGGAATTCGACATTATCATGTCAGGCTCAAGTCCCTTCCCCGGGAACAATGATAGGTGTTAAACTGGCAGATATCATTAAAAATGATAGTGATAGGAATCAAAACCGATTCCTCCTCAAAGTCACTGTCCCCGAGTTTATTTCTCCTCTCACCTCACATCCTCAAAAATGTTGCGCTCCTATATTGAAGATATTCTTAAGGGTGTGGGATCATAAAAGCTAAAAGCCCCTTTGACGCTCCACATACCCACAAGTAGTCGTCATAAATTTGGGTTCCACTTATTTTCATGTGGCTTATAAGGCCTTGCCTTCAACCGGACATCCTTAAACATGCAAATGATTTAAACTAGGCTTTCGCCCGTCCAAAGTCTAAGTAAGGTGCTTTGATACCGCTTTAGTTGGCACCTATTGAGAATGTAGCCGTCATTTCGAGGTGCTTACCCCAAAGTGACTCGGTAAGGTGTAATGACTAATCACGCTCCTTACTGCATCCTTAAGAGGCCTATTTCATCTTTTATTACACCATTCATGCTAGATCCTAGCAGCGGTGTATTGTGCGACGATTCCACATTCTTTAGGTATCTAGCAAACGATCTCTGACATTTCCAGGATACACCCCAAAACTCCGGGTCCACACCAAATCACAACCCGTAGAAAACTCAGGGATGTCGAGTAACCCAATACCATCATGTGTCCCCTTTATCAAGACCCATAATTTAACAAAAATCGGATAGAGTCTCCTTTGTACAGGGAGCTCTACCCAAAATACAACATGTACAAAACATAGTAACATGGCCCATCCGAGGCCCAATATAATACAATGACCTCACCGAGTCCACTTATGAGTAAAAATGACCACACAGAGTCTATTTATCTATGTTCATTTATAACATACAAAATTTGTATTAAAACAATTCCATGAGAATTTAATTACAATTCCTTTTATACAGAAATACATGCTAGAACTAGTTCATTCCTAGCATCTTTACAAAAATGGTTGCAAAGCCACAACCCGGCTTTCTTCACACCATGTTCTGGCGTAGCGCCATCCGCTTGTACCTATGTACCAGAATGGGGTCCCATGAGGGGTGAACTACGCCAAAGAGAGTATAATTCTACAGACTACTCCTCATCTAAGTGTACATGCAATGTTCATACACATTTCACACCATAATTCCAACAAGATTATGCAATTCTAAGTTGGAATTTACATGCCATGCCATGAACGAGATGAGACTCACCATGCCCCATGTCCCGAGTCCTCATCGACTCCCTCACACAACGCCTAAGCCCATGTGAAAAACCATTATTCTGGATGACATCCAATGATCATTTTCAAAACCAATTTCCCATTTTGTTTAGAAACCAAAATCTGGATGTTACATTACAATGATCATCATTTATATTCAAAATCCATGCCTCAGGGGCAGAGGATTTTCGGGTGTTTCACTCAGGCTTGGCAAACTCCAAACACTTTACTGGGCCTTTCACCGCCGAGGGCTATGTCTCGACCACATAATCAAGGGGTTTTTCACCCAAGAGGATCTATCCTTCATAATACCCATTACATATTTTCCGTTTCATGCAACTGGTGGCGACTATTGACGCTGGTCCCATTTACCGAGCCCACCTAATCAAACACCAAACACAGTGTCACTTACCAACCATGCACTCACACCTAAGGAAACATGTTTTCGTGCATATGCAATGTGATGCACCATTGCATGTCTATACCATGTCACATTTATGATGAATGCCAGTGACAACTCTACCTGGCACATCACCACGCATCATGAACAATTTTATGAATAAGCATATAATGTCCATACAATACTTCATTCATGTCAATATATCATGCACACATATATCAGCCATCAACATACACCGCGGTCATTCCATATTATGCGAAACCACCTCACAATCGCTTCATAATAGACTGACGCTGCACAGTTCCCGAACCCGCCGTAAAACTAGTCTCCTCTTAACCGCCCCAAAACTCGGACACAAACCGGCTAAAATGTACTTAAGCCGAAAAGGTACTCTCGAAATGGACCATAACTGAGTTGTACATATCCAATTTGGTGATTCAAGCCTACATCAAGTTTACAGATGCAGATATAATTTCCATGGAGAACACTAGCCCAAATTCCCTCTTTTTCCCAACCGGAAATCAGTCCCAAAATCTGGACAATGTATGAGGTCAAAACAAGGTAGCATGTTGTAGTCCCAGAAAATGGACCATAACTCGAGTTATAAAGGTCCAATTTGGGTGATTCAAAATCCTAACATCAATTTCACTGATTCACCTACAATATCCATGAAGGACACTAGTCCAATTTCCCCATTTTTCCCAACCGAAAATCAGTCCCAAATCTGGACAGTATGTGGGGTCATTTTCACATCACATGTCACTACAATAGAACACTTGGTGCAACAATCAAATTTTCAGTAAATATGTGAGCACCAAATTCCATCCACCAAATACGGTCAGATTTTAGACTCAAAGAGCTCCATGAGTTCAAGAACGTGCGACTGGAGTTCAACTATATATATACTTAAAATCGAGGCTTAAAGGGTGTAGGGTTACGCACTGCACCAAAACCCACTCACTGCACCCAGGCAGCACTAAGCCCATATGAGTAGCTATTGTACAATCTAATTTTAACTAAACAACTCCTTAAACATGCCCTAACCCCGTCTCCAAGTAAACCACAAACCTACTCTTTAGAATGAAAAAAAAATAAACCAAACTAGGAATCCCTACCTCGAGCGTAGGGAAACATCAAGCAGAAGCTCAAAACACCTCCTAACCCGGGAACTTTGATTTCCCCAAATATCCTTGAATCTTCTGAAATCTCTCCTTTTTGGTGCCTAGGCATAGCCCTCATCAAGACGATGAGCTTTAACTCTTGGCTCAACAGATTTCAATTGACGAAACCCCGAGAAATCGCCAAAGGAACTCTTGGCATTTCTCCTCCTCCTCGCTCTCTCTCTCTCTAATGTTTGAACAAAAATCAGAAATGGGAGATCTTTTCCAAATGAAATATTTTTCTCTCCTTTTATATTTCTTGATACGTGTCACGCCACGTATCCTCTTTGCTCTGCCTATTTTTACCCCCAAACAATTTATTTCGTTTTGGTTCAAGTTCAAATTATCTTATATGAACTTTCTTTAAATTATTACCCAACTTTCAAAATTTTCTCAAAAATCTCGTTTTTGGGTTTGAACAGGCAACCTATTGGCCCGAAAAACGTGAAAATTCTGACTGTCTCGAAATTCGCCGAAATTCGCTTGGGTAACTAGGTTTCGCGAGATGAATCCAACGGTGAGGTCCGTTTCATCATCCGAGATCTAGAAAAATTTTCAGGTTTTTTAACTTGTACTATAGCGACAATTTACCGTTTTGCCATTTTTTAGAAAAATTCAAATTTACCTGGGTTTTACATCACTGTTCACATGATCCATCAGATCTACCATAGTATTCACTACCACAATTAGACCTAACACTTTTTATCATTTTGTTAAGTTGATTTTCAACTTCAACTTTAAATGTTTTAAACACATCCAAGGACTGTGATTTCTCATGAATTAAATATAGGTAGTCATATCTTGAGTAATCATCTATGAAAGTTATGAAATACTATTGACCATTCCAAGAAGCCATAGGAAATGACCCGCATATATCTCTATATGTATTAATTCTAAAACTTTTGTAGACCTATTGGCACCTATCTTTAGTTTTGCTTGCTTTCCTTTACACATTCAACACAAATATCAAGGCTTTTCAGAAATAAATAATCAGAATCCCATCAAACATAAGTTGTTGGATTCTATTTCTAGAAGTGTGACCCAGTCGCCTATGTCATAGTGAGACTGAATTTTCTTTATTTAATTTACGTTTAGTACCACGTGATTCCACATGCAAGGTTTCATTATAAGATGCAATAGTTTCACATAACAGTTATCATAAGTATTTAGAAACATGTACCAACAATATTCAAATTTAAAGATAAATTAATCCAATTGTTTCCAAATGAACAAGAATAGCCAAATTTGTCCAATAAAGAATCAAACAAATTCTCTATTTAAAAAGTATGGTACGATGAAATATCTTAAATCAAAATAACATCTAGCCTCCTAATAACAACCTAAAGTGCTCCTATTACCTTGCTGACCGCTTCGTCAATTCACAAAGATTTGTCTTTCACCATTACTTGGTTTTCGTGAGGCTCAACAATCCCGCATAGAAACACTTGGTGAGTAGTAGCACCTTAATCTAACCACCAAGTGTTTATACTAAAGCTAAATTAACCTCAGAACATACCAAAGCAAGAAATGTATCTTTCTTTACATGCCAATCATGGTATTTTGTACATTCCTTCTTTGTGTGTCCTTCCTTTTTGCAAAAGAAACAACCTTTGTTTTCTTGCTGTTGTTTCTTTTGGGTTGGAACCTTATTAGTAGATTTCCTGTGATTTTTCTTTACTGCCCATTTCATTTCTTTTTTAGAGGTGGTAGCCAAATTGGCACCTTTAGTCCCATCTTGCTTCAATCTATCTTTCTCTAGTACACAATACAAAATGAACTCCTTAAGATACCATTTCTCCTTTTGCAGTTGTAACTAACCTTAAACTGGTTGTATTGTGTAGGAAGTGAGAGCAATACTAGATGCACAAGCATGTCATCAGAAAACTTGAGCTTTAAAGCCTTAAGTTTTGAAACAATATGAGACATTTCCATGATGTGCTCCCTTTCATTACCTTTGTCTTTATACTATGGTAATCAAGCACAACAAAAGTGTGCTTATTTCTGCCTTATCATTCTTTGCGAATCATTTTTTGATTTTGACAAGGAATTATTTTGCATTGGTAATTTCCTCATATGCGGCACCCCTAAATGCCTCTAGAATACTGCGCTTAATGATCATAAGAGTACTCATGCGATTTGAGCGCTCCCACTTTTTATTGTTCACTTGTCAACAAAGGAACTCGAAATCAGAGGAGTACTTCAGACGCCTATCCGGGCGCAAGATCTAGATCCATGGAGCGAGAATAATAAAAATGTTCTCTTCCAACTCTAGTTGCACTCCATCGAGTATGGGAATTGAATTCAAATTAGCACAAATAGTAGCAACACTAGCTAAATAGAGAATAGACAAATCAAGCAAACAAGCTCACATTAATTATTCAAGTATATAATTAATATAGATGGTGCAGGTGTGTGAGTCTTATTTAGTACCTAAAATTTACATATGTTGTACGTAGATTACATCATAGTTGTACCCATTTGTTACATGACTTGTACTTAAGGCTCATACACGTACAACTCTCTTTATCAAATATTTGATTTCTTTATCAGCATTTAAGACTTTATCAAATATTTGATCACATGTCGGGATTGGCTTTTAAATAAGATTATTCGGTCCTTTTCAAATAGTTTGGTATTGATATCCGATAACATAATTTTCCCTTTTTAATTTATATTTAACTTCCTACCGACTGGGTTCAATTAACAAGTATCATGGACACACTGTCCTTGACGCTAATCAGCTGTAACCTTCAACTAAAAGAACAAACTACCCATCTGAAGAAGGTGATCAGAGAGTAAATACAAATGGTTGCTTCATTCTTAATACATCATTTTGGGAGTGTTTTCAACTAAAGAAAAAAAAATGGGGGGGATGATCTCGCTTTTCCAAGAAAACGAAAAAATTGATGAGCTAGCTAGGTCAAGATTTATGTAATATAAAAGGTGGTGTTAAGACTCTCTTGTCATAAATTTAACTTTTATTTTAACCTTTGTTCCAAATTTAAGATATATACGAAAAGAATGATAAATGGAAATGTCATCTTCAACCAAGGTAAACGAACGGGGGTAAAATCTCCAAATTCGAGGAGTTAGTCATTGGAATAAAATATGAAAAATGAAAGTTTGAAAGAGAAAGGAAGAACGTTTCAAAGCAAATGGCAATCAACCCTAAAATTATCGACCCGCCTTGGTAACGATTATACCTGACTTCGAGGTGAATCTGCCTCAGGATCTTTCTAGATATGATGCACTTTATCAAGGGGGTCATGGTGGAATTCAAAAGACAATAGCTAGGCCCCTTTGCTTCGACCTGGAAGTGATTAGAAGATTTAGATAACAAAGGTAGTGTCAACAAACCTAAACATTCCACTGAGTCCCCTATAAGGTTATTACACCTAATTTCTCATTCATGATCAAATTGAGAAGATAATATATATGGCCACTGATTTTATTCCGCACTTCCTTAGCTTTTATTATCACTCAACTATTCGTGGATGGGCCTAAATGGGCCACATTTTTAAAAGCTATAGAGGACTTATTCAAATTTCCTAATTAGGTGGCTGAATTGTTTGCTCATATGGTATGGTAAGTTGCATGGTCTTCAAAGATCAATAGTGTCTCACAGAGATGCAGTGTTCCTTAGTAAATTCTTGCCATAACTCTTTACTTTGACTGGAACTCTTCTCAAGCTTAGCACATCTTAGGCAATTTTTGGTAGAGAACCGCCATCTATTCTTGACTATATTTCTATTGCAGCATCGGTTGATTTGGTGGATCATCTATTGTATAATAGACGAGTTATTGGCTGCACTAGAATGCAATCTCGATAAGGCTTAGGTCGCTTATGAAATACCGCATATTTGAAAAACGACATTTAGAAGTTCATTTTGTCAAGGAGATATGGTTTTAATCAATATTTTAAAACCAAATCGTGATTGAATCGAAAGTTATTTGGCCACGGCTTAAGGGTCAACCTCGATCGAACCTGATTAAACCGTAACTTAAAGGTCATCGATCATGATTCAATAATCGCACTCATCGCTTGGTATGATTTTTAAGACACTCGTTTTATAGAAACGAGATTGGTAAAAACCATGCAAGTTGAGAAAGTTTGATTTTATATATATATATCGTTTAAAATGATTATAGTTTTGGGTTTCGTTTGGAATCCAAAGAAAATAGAAAGAAAAGTAGAGGAAAAAAGGGAAAGGACAAAGAATTTTGAAGGAAAATAAAAAATAGTGAAGAGACACAAGTAGTAGATTCAAACTTCAAAGCCTCATCGAAGACACTTCCCCATCATCTCACATTTCGTGGGTCGACCTGCTAAGAAACTTTGATTAATTAGTTTTCTTGTAAAATTAAATAAATAAAGCATACCATGATTCAAAACATTATGTCAATTCATGCCATAAAAAAAAAAAAAACAAATTCAATGAAGTGCCACTTTGATGGCAAGAATAATACAAAAGTGGTCTTTTCTTTGATAGCTTCTCTACATTGCTTTTCTTTTTCTTCTCATGTCCCCCATTCAAACTTGAACCTCCTCACTTACCACTGAGCTACTTGCCTCAAGGGTAATAATAACAAAAGCTTTAAAATTAACATTGAGCGATGGAAAAAACTTC
This sequence comes from Tetrastigma voinierianum, assembly GCA_016808115.1. Taxonomy (NCBI): domain Eukaryota; kingdom Viridiplantae; phylum Streptophyta; class Magnoliopsida; order Vitales; family Vitaceae; genus Tetrastigma; species Tetrastigma voinierianum. The sequence continues at coordinate 40,092 of JAEQBH010007693.1, forward strand.
TTCAGACTGCATACAAATACAAATATAAGATGTCCAATACAAACATAACAAACAAGTTGCAAAAACACACACATTTCGTCAACATTGTCTAGCTGCCTTTAGTGTTAAAAAAGGACAAGAAAAGAGACTAACAATAATAAGGAAACATAAATTTCAACAAAATTACAAGAAAGCTCTGAATTTTCAACTTTTTCAAGAGGTGAGCAATGATAATAATTGTTTTGGGTCTTTTCAATAGGCAGCTTCTTATGATAATGATAAATAAAAGGCCTACTTCTTAGGCTCACCATGAACGAACCCCACTCCCTCTCGTGGGAACTTACGCTTGCACTAGGCTCAATAAATAAGTTAAGAATAAATAATCGATGAGGTTCACTTTTTTTACCTTTACTGCACTTAGCCTGCTACCGTATTGCATTTATCAACTGACAACCTTTATAATCTCTATTTAATGTGAATATCGGTCTTATGACTTAATGTAAAGTCAATAATTCCCGTGATATCTGGGCTAAAATTAGAAGCAAAATTAGAAATCATTTTTCACCAGATGAAGTTAATTCTTCTCACACATACCATATTATAAAATGAAGATCAAGTGCTTTTATGAACAATGATTCGTGTTCAAGAAGTCTTAAAATTTAAGGTTCTTTTTCGCCACGATAGAAATCACCCCCGATTTAAACCTAAATCCTTATGTATTCAACGTGTCAAAAATTCTCGAGGTGATCACCGTTGCAACATCTCATTCAATGACGCCACAACAACATGTAAGTGAGTATCAGAACCTTCAATCGGTCTATCAACCAGCTTGAAAGATATGTAAGCATCACCTCCTCAACTGGTTCGAACTTTCATAGAGGGGGAAAGCCAAGTTGGTTCCTCTTCCACCAATCCAGTGGTTCCAACTAAGATTTTCGATTTTGGAATATGAAAGACCCATGATAACATTTGGCAATGAAACCCTATGCAAACCCTACAAAAGATTTTTTGAACTTGTATGTGTTTTTACTTACAACAAAGAAAGTCTAGGAAGCAACGATTTAACTTATTCAGAGGGACCCAGATGTTTCACTACAATATATGAGAGCAATATGAAATTTTACGAACCAAACAAAAACATGTATTGTACAAGATATAGAACAATGAAGATACTATCCCAATGCTTACTCAAGAAGGCCTTTTTTAATCAAAATACTAGTCATTAGAATAGAAGGAATAGGCAACAAGGCAAAAAAAGAACATATTTCCACTCTAAAGAAACCAACCAAGAGAAGAACGAGTCAAACAACTTTGAGTTTGATAGATTGAAGCAAAAAGCGATTGATCAACTTCAAAGCCTTCTTGCACCACTTGATAATCCTAGTGCCTCACACTTCCTTACAACCTCACGTAGGATCTCTAGCCCTGATGCTCCTGCCTATGAGAACTGTTTTTCAAGTGGCACTATTATCAATAGGGACTAATAAGGAGTTTGGACGAGCAAGAGAATCATTCTACTAAATGGGATTTTAATGTGTAAGTCCAGGGCATAAGGGGATCTAGCATTTGGAAAGATCTTCCTAAGGAATCATGCGCTTAGGAAATGGCCATGGAGACTTCAGAAAGTTTTGCTCTTTGGAATCAGGTAATTCCAAATATTTATTGGACACATAGTAGTGGGTGAGGATGTCAAAACTCTAGGCAAGTGGTCACGTTGTTACCCATGGAAGGCCACAGGTCTATTAAGATTTTACTATGCACACTTAATTTGTGGTAGGAGATGAGATAAGAATCCATTTTTGGGTATACTTGTGGTGGGATCAACCTTCATGTTCTCAATCTCTAGGTCTAATGAGAAAGAAGAAGAAAATATGATATATGCATCCCACAAATGATGATAAAAATATAATTTAGACTTTATCTCCTGTTTTAATTCAAATTTATAATAGACTTCTCCTCTAATTCAAATTCTATGTTCTAAAACTAACAATTTTTGGCTCGCCATGTCTAACTGTTTGTTAAATGTTCAAAACTCTACCCATGATGTCCGTTAGAATGTGTTAAAGGCAAGATATTCATATAAAACCCAAATTCTACAAGCTTGAACTTTTAGGAGAGATGGTCGTTTAACATGGTATTAGAGCTTGGTTTGGCAAGAGGTCCTAGGTTCAAACCACTTCTTTGCAATTTATTCCTCATTTATTGATTTGAAAGTCCATGGAAGACTCCTCATTTCTTGATTTGGCGCCACTCTCCACGCAAGGGTCGACGTGAGGAAGGCATGATATTCCCATAAATCAATATCGATTCAATCCAAGATCTTGGAATTTGAAATCCTACAAGCTTGAGCTTTTAGGAGAGTTGGTCATTTAACATAATGTTAGTCAATTGCTAGTTGGTTGGAACAAAGTAGCAAGCACATAAAACCAACTTCAAGTTTTTCCTTAAAGAAATGTCTATCAATTTTTGAATGCTTAGTCCTATCATGTTGAACTAGATTACCTTATATACTAATCACACCTTAATCATCATAGTAAAGCTTTAAAGGATAGACGTATATCATCACTCTTTTAAGACAAGCTTAAGCCATAACACGTCACAAAATCCATATCATCACCTGGGAATTGCCTTCAAACTATTGGAAGCTACCACACCGTTTGTTACTCCAAGTAATTAAATGGCCCTAAGTAAACCTACAATATGCTAAGTCAAACTCCTATTAGTTACTAAACCAACCCAGTTTGCATCCACAAATACTTCAACTCCTAGTCGCTCATTCTTTCAAGAAAACAATCCATTTCCTAGTGTATTTTTCAAATACTTTAAATTTCCATAAACCGCTTCAAGATACATGTCAAAAGGTGAATGTATAAATTAACTTACTAAACAACAACAAAGACAATATCGATCAAAGATATAGGTAAATTAACTTACCAATCAATATTTTGTAACCTAGCATCCACCAAAACCCCAATTTCTACCTTTTGTAGCGGTATCAGATCTATAGGTATCAAGTGGTTCACAACCACGCATTCCTATTTCCTTCATATTTTCTCTCGTCGGAAAAATAAATATCCACACAAACAAGTATTTAAGTTGTAGCTTTACCTTATAAAAAATATTTTTAAATAGGGTGACTTATCAGAAGCCTATTTTCTTCATATGATGATCTTTCAAACTGGTCTAATAGTGAAAGACATGCCTCGGTGCATGCATAGTCTCAAAATAATTACTCCAGCGAAAAACACCTCGCTTCGTGGCAATAAGGACAGAGAGGCGCCAAAAATTGTTCCACCTTACATCCGCCGCAGTACACCCTTCCCTCCTCTCTCCTTCTCCTCTTTTTTTTTTTTTTTTTTTTCTTTCGCCACCGGAGATGAAGGTGGATTCGTGGGAGAAAGTCGTGGAGAAGAGCCACACTGGGGAGAACACGCTGGAGAAGAGGGAGCCCAGTCTGATGAAGATCAACCCAAACGACGTCGTTTGGGTTAGTCTTTTTTTTAACCAAGACCGGCAAAACGACATCATTTTGAGGTTTTTGATTTTTTTTTTCTCTTTTTTTAAAAGACACCTCCAAAACATTAGGCTTCCAGCAACCAAAACAACACTGTTCTATGTGTCTAAACCTTAAGCCATATAGAAACCCCTCAAATACACTTTCAAAGCTAGATGAAGAAGACTCAAAGAGGTATTTTTTTTCATTTTTCCTATTTTAGCTATGAAAAAAATTCTAAAAAAAAGAGTAGAAAAATTTAAAATTCTTAAAAAATATATAAAAAAACTTTGTTAAAATAGGAAATTTTCAGAAAAAATAATGCACAAAATAGGAAAAAATCTAAAATAATGAAAATAGAAAATAAATTATGAAACAATTAGAACAAAAACTTAAAATATTTTTAGCTATTGAAAACATTTGAGAGTGTGTTTATAATTTCAGGATCTATAACAGAATTTTTTCATTTTTTTCAACAATTGTCATTTTATTAATGATTTGTTTTAAAGATATACAAAATGGACACAAAGAGATTGAAGTTAGTTAAAGAGTTCATAAGGAAGAAAAGTTATTCAGAGATGAAATATGCCCAGAAAGATACAAGCACGCCATTTGTATTTTTTGTGACAAAGTAATCGAATGAGGCATTTATAGACAAAAGCAAATTGTCGAGGATTTAGAAATTCCAAAAAGATGTCCCAAACATGTTAGGAAAGAAATAGAAGAGTATATATAGCCAAAAACTGAAAAATCAAAAGAGTTTTGGGGAGTCATTATATGTAATGAGGATATGCTCAGTTCCAAGATGAAGGCATGAGGACCCTGAGGTTACAAAAAATGGAAGGTAAGATGCTTAGTGGTGGTAGCAATGTAGGGGGAAGTGGTGATAGGTGGTAGTTGCTGTTATATTCAAGGCAAAGCATGTCCATGTATCATTTCTTCATCAATCAGAAATGGTTGTTCAAAATAGAAAAACTCAAACACTATCAATGCCTTATAAGAAAGAGGCCATGAGGAGCTGACGGATTATTTTGTGATGATGTATGATGTCGCGATTCCATTAATGGGTAACCATGTTGTTTCGCAACCAATGTTGCGCAATTTGGCAATATGGCGTGGCTAAGGGATCAAGCTTTTCATGAGGTAAGGTTACTAACTCAAGAAAGTGAATTCACCATGTATTGGTTCAATGATGATTATTTCATGGAATGGAAGCAAATGGATGTTCAATTATGTTAGATGATGACTGATTGGTGAATTCTTTGCATTCTTCATGATATTCGTTATGAAATCAATTATGTTTATGGTCATGAGAAATTGCTTGAATTACTTCGACATTGGGAAAGAAGTGTGAAGGGCACGTTGTTCAAGGATAATGGATAATGCTTCAATTTATGAGGCGCATGTACTTATAATTTAATTTAAACTTTAATTACTTATATGTAAGGGATTACATCTATAATCTATTTACATGTTTAACTTATGTGTGGAGTTGATAGCAAGAAAAGGCCACATTTGGGATTGACACCATGAAGTTAATACTGTCTTTAATTTGATACAAAGAAGATATTGAAACGCCACACATCAAGAAGATAAGAGAGGTCATATCCATGTTTTCATTACATCTATACAGAAATTTAACATATTATACTTGATGGAGCAAAGAGAGCGTTGAGGCCTTCTAAGACTTGGCTTGCAACGACTTATCACCTTATTCGCATCAATGAAAGAAAGAAACAATTGAGGAAGATGTTTACTAGTTCATCAACAAAAAGTAAATGGGCAAACGTAAAAAGAAAATGTACCACAGAATTTTCTATGTCTTCTTTTGGAACACTATAGTGTTTTGTTTGAAGGTGCCAAGCCCTCTCTCAGACGTGTGCTCATTCGGGGGATGGTGAAAGAGGCCTCCAATGGGCCAAGCATTTATGCAACCATGAAAAGGCGCATGGAAATAATTGTCAAATGCTTCAATGAGAATAAAAGAGAATGACAGAAACTCATGGAAATCATTGATGAGGTGGGAGGTTCAACATCATCGCCCTTCAGATTCAAATGTATATTTTTTGAACCCACAGTTCTATTATGGATACAAAAGTATTATGGTGACCTAGATTCAAAATATTTAAAGATGTATGTAGTTGCATGTCGAGATCAGAAAAACAAGAGATGAACAAGATGCAATTATATCACAACCGGACTTGTACATACGTTAGAGACCTTTTTTGGCAATGAGTTCACTATTAGAAACAAGGAAGACTAAACCTCTGTGCTGAAGCTCCTAGTTTTATAACAGTGCATTGAAATTATTATATATGTTCGTTAAATAGGTGAACCGTTCAACTAATAAATTCTTATTTAGATTAGCTTGTAGCTAAATGGTGGGTATGTTTGGATCATACTGAAGCTAAAAAGTTGCATTGAGGGTTTCAACCTAACATGTAGTGGGCATTAGTTGTGGTGCGAATTGGAATATCTTTTTAATGTAAGTTATTAGAACAATTACATGCAATTGAATTTGTGTATTTACAACATCTTTAATGTAACTTAGATTCTTAGAAATTGTATTATTTAGATATAATCATGAAAACTATTTGTTTTTCGATTCATAAAGAAGAGGAGAAATAAGTCGGGCCATCAACGCTGAATGATTTTGGTGCACATTATACAACCAACTGATAGAAAGATAACGAGCATCATACCATAGATCCCATTTCGAAAGATATGTATGATAGCAACTAATGGCCGAGCAGGGAAAGAATGGAAGATGAAGGTGGCCATGGAAAGATGATTCGTGTTTGAGGGTGATGATTTAACATCGTGATGTTGCAATAGCTAAAGGAGTCAGTGCCAAGGATTTATATACGGTGATAAAAGAAGCGGTGGAAAACACCAACACTTCAAAACCAAAGTCAAGACCATCTATCTCTAAACATACCTACTTCGCTTGATTGGATGAAAATAAAGATATGATCTATTCATATGGGAGAGGAAGATGAAGAAGAGGGGAGTAAGTGACGATGGGATGAGGATGATATCGGGTGATGATTTTCTTACTAGATTTATCGCAGATCCGTGAGTGTTTATTTTGTTTTGGGAATTTTGACATGATGACGGAAGCATTAATGATGTTTGTTATTTTGTTTTGAACTTTGAATGTTCGAAGATGGGAGCACTATCATGTTTTTAATTTTTATGTTCGATGTCCTTTTACTTTATTATATTTTATTATTAGTTGAAAATTATAGATAATATTTAGTTAGATATATAACTTTTATTTCTGTATTATGTGGGGTGCTGCCTCACTTTAAAAAAAGTCCGCGCCTCAAAATGCGTTGAGACCTCTATGCCCCAAGAGGCATTCGAGCCTCGCCAGGCCATAACACCACTACCAAGCCCAAGGAAATTTCTTAAGGGCATGTAATTATTTTGTAGCTTACAAACCTTTGAGCCAACCCTTTTATCTTCAAAATCGTGAGGTAGATCCATATATACTTCCACCTTAGCTCCACAACACTTTAATATCCAATCAGAGCGGCCAATTTTAGATTTGAAGCTAAATCGATAATAGAATTTGACTATATTTAATTTTCAATAGATAAAAAGGGTTTTGAGTAGACAATCCCATATGTTTTTGTAAATCCCTTTGCAACACGATGCACTCTATAACTTTGCAGAGATAAATAAAAGTTAAATTTGATGGTGAACATCCACTTGCAGCGACTAGTAGTCTTCATTTTATGTAGTGCTACCACCTCACAAGTCTTATTCTTTTTAAGGGTCCTCATTTCCTCAAAAGTGTCATCCTCACTCCAAAGATTTTTAAAGCATCTAAGACATTCTTCATAATTTTTATCATGAGCCAAGAATAGAATATCTTTACAAGAACATTTAGAGATACAAACACACGCACTAACTCGTAGATAGAGTCTCAGGTGATCAGAATGTCCAAAGACAACATTTCACCTCTTCAGACACGAAGACCTGGCAGTGGATTGCCTCCCAGATAAACTATCTAATGTTGAAGGTTTGCACAGAATTCTAACCCAAAGCAAAAACTCTTCATGTTTTTTCTCTCAAAAACGAAAACAGTTTGTTAAAATGCTGGGAAATTAAAAACAAAGTCTCGTGGTTGAATTAAACTGACAAAAACTTTTCCAAAGTTTCTGCAACCTTTCTAAAGATGTACTTGTTTCAAAAATAAAAATAAATAAAGTTTCTTTGATTTATATCAAAGCCCACGGCCCCAAGGCCCAAGGCCCATCTTTTGAATTATATATATATATATATATATATATAATATATATATTGGGTAGGCCCACCAAGGGGAGCCCATGGAGAAGAGACCCACCCACCACTAGTGGGCCTCCAATTCTCATCACTCCTACAAGAGAGCTTTCTTCAATATAAATTGATTAAAAAACCCTTTCCCATCCGATGTGGGACAAGAGATTTTGTTTTTTAAAAAAAAGGTTCTAATAATACTCCCACATTTTTTAAATAATAAAGAAATGTGAATTACAATTAGAATAATTTGTGAAATGCATGTAGAGGAAGCGAATCACAGGTTTTAGAAAAGTGTCTTTGGACTTTGAACTTACTCTTGGGCAGCACATTTGATCTAATGGTGACACAAAGGATATAAAGATTCAACCTGGTTTCACCTTCAGAGTAAACCCGAGCAAATATGTATCACAATAATAACAAATCTTTAAAGGTGTTTCAGTTTATACTTATGTTCATTTTGGTCCTTAACATATCCTTGCTTATTCATGATAGCTCTAGAGAATTTAGCCATTCAATTCCTCAGCAACATGTAATTCCCCACATTACTATCATATAGTACAATGATTAAAGCTTTCGCTCAAGCTCACCTTTACATAAAGACACGCGGTTTCAATAAATGCCATACATAACCTATACATCAAACACATTAAACACCTTAGGAATGAGTAGAGTATGTGTTCACTACTTGAGTTTTACTAAACTAGTTTTCCTATTGAACCCATCCTAAACGAAGGTTTCCGCCAAGATAACTCATTCAAGTACTTTTAAACCCATTCCCGATGTAAACTTGACTTGCTCTCTAGGGTAGGCCTTTGTCAAAGGATCAGCCTAAATTTGCCTTTGACTTTATATATTGTATCGACATCACCCACTCAGAAAGCAACTGCTTAATAGTATTTGTCTACGCCTTTGGCGTGTCTTCGACTTTCCATCAGATGTTACTTCGCTCTAGCTTAGCCGCTGCATATCACAATGTATGCATATAAATGGCATGTGCTTATGCCAGCATCGAATGTCTTCTAAAATTTCTAGCTTCACTCCGCCTCGCCAGCCTTTATCGAGTGCTAAATTCAGTGACGATAAATAACGTATATACACGCTTGTTCGAAGACTTCCAAGAAATGGCAAGACCTCCCAAGGTAAATACATATCCACCGGTCGATTTGCTCTGTGACATTCGGAACTAATTAGCATCAATACTATAGCCTTCAAGCACGTGGATATTTTGTATAATGTAATCCATATGTTATGGTATACTTGAGATACCTAACACTAACCAAAGCTTCCTAATGGTTCTTCCGTGATTAATAGTATATCTTACTAAGCTCGCTTACCGAATAAGCAATATCTCGTCGGTGGCTGCCTCATTAGGTACAACAAGCCATTTCCATGACTCAGGAATATTGTAACTGGTGAGGATCAAGATCTCCAAGATTCTTTTTTCACTTGCAATTTGCATCAAAAGGTGTTACTGCAACCTTGCAATTTGATTGATTATATTTGTTTAAAATCTTTTCCACATAATGGGATTGTGTAAGTATGTATCCTTCATTATTTCTTTTTATTTGAATTCCCAAAATTACATCAGCTAGACCTAGGTCTTTCATATCAAATATGGAGCTTAGTAACTTTTTTTTGCGGGACATTATTACATCCTTACGTTCCCATTATAAGCATATCGTCAACATAAAGACATATAAACATGAATTCGTATGTCTTTATGCTACACATTTGTCACATCATTGATTTTAAACTATGTAGATACACAGTGATCAAATTTCTATGCCACTGCTACTCGCTAAGTCCATATATAAGGACTTGACTAATTTGCACACCTTATTTTCGACCTTGAACCACAAATCCTCTGGTTGTTCCATATATATCTCTTCATCTAGTTTCCATTTAAAAGTCAAGCTTTCACATCCATTTGATGTATTTCCATATTATTCAATGAAGCTATTGCAATGAGCATCCTTATAGATGTTATTCTAGATGACAGTGAGTAGGTGTCAAAATAATCTAAATTTCCTTTGTTTATATCCTTTTTACATACTAACCTGGCCTTATATTTGTCGACGGAGCCATCAGCTTTAAGCTTTCTTTTAAAAATCCATTTACAACCTATCGGTTTACTTCCGAGTGGTAAATCAAACTCAGCTCCTTAATGTATGGTTTTGTAAGATGGATTCAACTTCACTATTAATACTTCCTTCCAAGACAATGCCCTTGAAGTAATTGCTTTCTTCAGAAGTTTGTGGTTCTCCTATGGTCATGAAACTTATAAAGTCCGGACCAAAATTCTTTGGTTTTTTAATTCTACTCCCTTTCCTAGGTTCTGTATGTTGTTCTTGAACCATGGAGTAGACTGTTCATCACTTAGTTCGCGATACATAGCTCTTTCGACTTTCCTCAAGAAAACATCTTCAAAGAATTCGCTTCATAAGATTCTAAAATTGTATTTACATGTATGTCATGCACTTCGCATTTATAAACTAGAAACCTATATAAAGACTTGCATTTGCAAACCAATAAACACACAATCAATTGTTTTAGACCAAGTTTGTTCTTTTTTAGAAAGGGGCGGGAATAAGTACTTTCATAAACAAATTTCTATATTTTGATCATTTTTATAAGATGGTAATCTTCCTTCTTTCCATGTTTCATAAGGAGATTTATTGGAATTCTTAAAAGGAATTCTATTTAGAATAAATTTTGTAGTAAGTAGTGCTTCACCCCCTGAGTTATGTAGTAGCCACGAAGCCCCATTCAACATAGAGTTTATCATTTCCTTGAAAAGTCTATTTTATCGGCTACACACACCATTTTGTTGGGGTGTGTAAGGAGCTGTTGTTTGAGTGAACAATACCATGAGCACAAAGTGCGAGAATGCAAGCGGACTCATATTCTCCACCTCTATCGGATCTATGGCTTTAATTTTCTTTTCCAAGCGATTCCTCTACTTGACTTTATATGTCTTAAAACTATTCAAAGCTAAAAATGCTTTGCTATGAAGTAAATAAACATAACAATATTTACCAGTGCTCTGTTAAAGTTGTGAAATAATTTTCCTACACGTGAAGGTATGGCTTTAAAGTCACAAAGATCATATGAATTAAACTAAGTAGTTCATTTGACCTTTCTTGAACTGATTTAAAACTTTGTCTAGCAAATTTAGATTCAGTGCAAATTTCACATTTATTATGTATGTTAACATCAAACTTTGGTAGTAGATTTAGATTAACCATTCTATATATACTCCTATTGTTAACATGTCCTAACCTAGCATGCCATAAAACAAAAGAGTCAACAATATAAACAGAAGTGTTCTTATTATTATTCATAGTATTGGTAACAAGTACATTGAGTTTAAACAAGCCTTCAGTCAAGTACCCTTTCCCCACATACATCCCAGCCTTGGTAAAAACTAAACACATCAGATTCAAATACAAGTTTAAACCCTTTCTTACTAAGTACTAGGGCCACACAGTAATTTTCCTAATCTCAGGAACATAACACATCGAGTGAGAATCCACAATTTTCCAGAAGTAAACTTTAGTAGCACATTGCCTTTTCCTTCAACATTTGAGGCAGACGAATTTCCCATATAGAGCTTTTCACCATCATCCATATGCTTGTGTCCCGAAAACAGATTCTTGTCACCGCATATGTGCTAGATTGCACCAGTGTCAATCCACCATCCCTTGACATTTTGAAACCATATTGGTTTTGGAGTCTACGTAACAACAAATTGTCATCGAACTCATGCACATGTGCTTGATTAGTCAGTACTTGATCCCGGTGATCTTTTCGGTGGCACGACACTCTTGTGCCTTATGTCCGGCCTTTCCACAAACTGACAATTTCCTTCGTTTTCTTAAAGTCTTTGCCTTGGTTTAACGACACTTTCTTGCCTTTGAATTTCTGGAATTTTTGCTTTGTTGAAGGCTCACTCTCTATGACATTGGCCCTTGCCCCATCAACATTGTCTCCCTTTCTGTGATCTTCTTCTACTCGAAGCCTTAGAATCAAATCCTCCATTGTCATCTCTCAACGCTTGTGTTTCAAGTAAACTTTGAAATCCCTCCATGAAGGTGAATTTCTATAATGGAACTACTTGAAGCGCTCGCGGTGCACATCCCTCTGCATACGATTCATGAATAAGAACTTGAATTTCTTCAACTTGTTTTATCACGGTTTTAGTATCGACCATGTTGTACTTGAGAAATTTGCCAATTCTGAACTTTTGGCTGACATCTTGTTTTGTATTTCTTCTCAAGCATTTCCCAAACTTCCTTTGCAGTCTTATATGATGAATAAATATCATATAAGTTGTTTTCTAGACGATTCAGAATATAGTTCCTGCAAAGAAAGTCAGATTGCTTCCAGGCTTCAATGGTCAACAGCATCTCTCTTGTAGGAGGATCTGTAGTAGCCTTGGGAACATCTTCTCGAATGATGTTTGCCAAATTCATGGTTGTCAAGTAGAACAGCATTTTTTGTTGCCATCTCTTGAAGTCAGTTCCATTGAACTTATCAGGCTTCTCATCAGAAGGGTTCTTTGAGACACTCAAAGTGTTAGTGTTATTCACAGTGTTATCCACTTGTGAACCGACCACAGGCTGTATGTTTGCTTGTGAACTCGACATGCTGTAAAACATGAATTATATTGTCTTTAGATTGTTGGTACAAGAATAGAACACTTACAGTAAATATTAGGAGATAAGGAAAAATTGAATACAGACTAACTTGGTAGATAGAGTCTTGCAGATTGCAATGTCCTAAAGACAATATTTCACCTCTTCTCTTGTACACGAAGACTGCAGGTGATTGCCTCCCAGGATAAAACTATCTAATGTTGAAGGTTTTGTACAGGAATCTTCAACTCGACAAAAACTCTTTCCACTGATTTTCTCTCAAAAATGAATGCACGAGTTTGTTAAAAAATGCCAGGGAAATTAAAAAAACAAAAGTCTGTGTTGAATTTAAAAAACCAGAATGCAACCTTTCTGAAAGTTTGCAACCTTTCAGAAAGATGCATTGTTTCAAAAAATAAAAATAAATAAAAGCTTTTGATTTATATCAAAGGCCACGGCCCATATTGAGGCTGAGAGCCCACGTCTTTGAGATTATATATATATATATATATAATATATATATTGGAGTAGAGCCGCCAAGAGGCCATGGAGAAGAGACCACCCACCACTAGTGGGCCTCCAATTCTCATCCTCCTACAGAAGGCTTTCTTCAATATAAATTAGTTAAAAACCCTTTCCCATCGGAGTGTGGGACAAGAGGTTTTGTTTTTTAAAAAAAAGGTTCTAACATTTTATACTAGCAAGTTGAGAAGTAAATGTGACTATCAAGGGTGATTTTTTTTTTTTTTTTTTTTTTGATGAATGTGACTATCAAGGGTGATAAATTCCTAAAAGACATGAAATTTGATATAGGATATGTCAAGTACAAGAGCTTTAACATCTACTTTGAAATGCAATAGAGGCATCAAGATCACTAAGAGACTCTTCTTAGTGATCTTGATGCCCTAACCCCATTCAGAAGATATTAAAACTTAGAATCTCGGGGTCTTTCTGCTTTGGGATATGGTTTGGAAGTCTTGCGTGCGGTCGAAAATTTGATTTTTGATTGATAAGCCTTTTGAGGAAAAATCTTAACTAATGACCAACTTGAAAAGGGGTTTTCCTCTGCCCAATAGATGCTAGCTTTGTTTCGAGGAAAAGAAAGCGTGGAACATCATTCTTCATTCAATGTAAAGACTAGGTTATTATGGGAGTTTCTTTTCTATATCTTTCGGATAATGTGGGTAAACCCAAAGATAGTAGGGGGATACCCTATTGAGCTGGAAAGGTGTCTCAATAGGCAAAAAAAGGAAAGGTCTAGCATGCGGGGCCTTTTTGCTTGTTTTGGATGGTCTGGAAGGCTATGAATAGGATAGTTTTTAAGGATGAGCTTTTTCTGTACAAAGGGTGAAGACCTCATTTGTTTCCCTTCTCTGGTCAAAAACCAAAAAATTATACAGCTTGGCATGTTAAATATAGTTGAGTTTATTGATTGGATAGGTTGTAAATGTGTAGGGCTTCTTTTTGTACAAATTAAATACAGTTTTAATGCGTGTTGGGGGAAGAGTTTGCCCCTTGTTTTTGTAATTTCTAGTAGCTATTTTAGGGCCTTTCCTAATACAATCTCTTTTATTTCATCAAAAAAAATCACTAGAAGCTCTTCATGTTTAATTTGAAGAAGATGGAGCTTACCTTTCTCGGTGAGATTCGACACGTTCAAAGCAGTTATGGTTCCTCCGCCCCTCCTTAATAAGTTCACCTTGGTAGCACAAACTCTGGATTGCTTGTATTTTCACTAAAGTCGGCCATTTATTAATCTTGATCATATGTTGGCATTAGAGCGGGATATCAAATATTTTCAATAGCGAAATCATTTGTTCTCAAGGTTCATTTCCCAACAACATCTTAATGAGTGACTTTTTGTTTTGTTTTTCCAAGATTTTTGTACAAGTTTCCTTGAAGTTTCTTCTAGTCACTTAACTAACAAGGATTCGACAATTGAGTGGCCTAACTCAAATAACTCACTTGAAATGAGGTCTTCCTTCTATTCTCCTCCCTAAGGGATGAACCTAAATAAAATAGTTTAGCTTCCAAGGAAGTGACATTCATTATTAAAAATTCTTGGTACATGGATCAAAGATTTATTTGTTTCACGAACATTTATAAAGAATATATTAGAAAAAAAAGGGAAGAACTCAAGGTATGCAAGAAGTATACAAAGGCTCCAAAAAGCCAAGCCAAAAACGAAAAACTATACCAGCACTATGACCCGAGAACTCCAAAAAAATAGTAATAATATCGGAAGTTGAAAATGTGTAACGGTCTTACTTGAATCAGAAAGGTGTACACGAAATGGTTTTTCATTCTTTGGATTAGAAAACACCACATCATCAAAGCGGCCTTGTTTCTTTCCCTCCAAAATATCAAAACAAGCAAATAGGAGCTGCCATCCATAATTTTCAAGCTTTTTCCTCACAAAACAACCTTGCCACCCTTCCAAAGTATCTTTAAGCCAGACACAGGAGCTGATTGACACCAAATAATAGTGAACAACGAAGGCCCGATAAATCTGAACCATTATACAAGCGACGAGGAAGCAAGTGGTCAATATTTTCCTCCTCCTTTCCACAAAGGGGGCATCTATTGGCTAGATGTCTTCCCCTTTTCTTTAATTGATCCATAGTTAGAACCTTCCCCCTGGCTTCCCATGCAGAAAGAAGCTAAATATTTCACTCCTCCGCACCCTGAGGAGGCATCTATCGTGGATGTCTTCCCGTTTCTTTAATTGATCCATGGTTAGAACCTTCCCCCACCAAGCTTCCCACACATAAGCTAATTTTTCATGGGATACACAAATTCCAAACCATTTTTCTAGAAAACTGGCCCTCATTATCTCCCATCAGCAAGCTGTAACAAGCCTTCGCTGTAAAAATACCATTTTCTAGAAATTACTTGCTTATTATCTCCATCAGCCTTAACATGGCTTCACCTTAAGAATCCCAGTTCACCCTTCACGGAATGATCGAGCTTACGCGAAAGTTTCTTTAGAAACAGGCAATGAGTAAAGGGAGGGGAAAGTCACACCCAATGGTCTATCCCGCACCATTTGTCTTCCAAAAAACATACTTTCCTTCCATCCCCTACAGCAAACTCACTGAACTCCCTTAAAGCAGCCACTTCTTTCATTATCTCTTTCCATAACCCACTTCATACCCCCTCCCGTTTTTAGAGAACCAGCCCCCTTCTTCCACGCCATATTTCAAGCTAATCATCTTCTTCCAAAGGGGATTTTCCTCCGTAGAAAATCTCCAATTCCATTTATCGAGGAGGGCCTTGTTAAAAGTCCCAAGACAACGAATGCCTAGGCCTCCCTTTTCTTTACTTGTACAAACAATCTTCCACTTCACAAGGTGAATTTTTTTTCAAGGGCCCCTCCTCACCAAGAAGTCCTTTGGTACCGAGCCTCAATGTCACACCTATAGCGGTGCAGTCCACTTCGAGCGTCGTTGTAAGCCCCCAACCTTATCCAAGAGGAAAAGATATCTAGATTTGAGTTGCATCGATTGCTTGAAATGAAGATGCATCATCTCTTGCAGCTGTAGTCTCAGCCTCATCCCTTGCAACTACACAATTCTAAAACATATATACATTAGCAATATATTTTTTTGAAAACAAAAAATACAAGCAAAATTGACTAAAAAGTTTGTACTTACATAGATCTCCTTGGACTTCCGATCGACAAAATGATTATCTACCTTTCTCTTATGAGTCTGTTCTAGGAGCTCATGTGGAAGAGGTAGATACTTTAACTTGGCCTCCTGAAATTAAAAATTATCATATATTAACACAAGTAGTTAAAAAATAAATAAATAAAATCTGAATTTTTTATGATAATATGGCCCGGCTTAACAATAACATTGTCGACTTCCCCAGGCCCTCGAGATGAAACTCGATTAAATTAAGCATGATCCTTCCATCATTCAATCATCATTTGCTATAACATCGTAAAGTCTTCTTATGTCATGCAAACCTTAACTAGAACATCTAGTGAATGATCCCCACTAATAATGTTTATACAATCAAAATAATGCAAAAAAATGAAAATCTGTGAAAAAAATAAAAATAACCTTATTATATATAATTTGTGAAATTTTTTAATGTATTCTGTTTTCTTGAATTTATTCACATCCCAATTCCACCTTATCCACATAAAAAAAAAAAAACATAAACAAAATAAAAGCAAGACCAACATCCCACAACATTTTCTGTTTATCAATATATAGAAAAATAAAATAAAAAATAACTTTGACCCAATTCATACCTGAAACTCTTACCAATAGAAATCTTTGATATCCTGAGGCACCATCTTCCAAGTATAACCCATCACGTGCAAACGCTCTTTGAAGATATTAGTAATAATCCTATACATATTGATTGGGTTTAAAATAATGGCGCAGCGAGCCCAGAGCACAAGCAATGTCGGCTTAAAAAGAGTCCCAGGAACTCAGGCCCCAGAAACAATTGCTCGACTGATAGTATCCTAAGCAGGCTAGCGAGGCCCGATTCACCCCCTCATCAGCCCACAGCCCAAAGAACCCATGCTAAAGGAAAGTACCCAATTTCTCTAATTAAATCTCTATCAATTAAGGAAGTAGAATATTTCCTAATAATTGGTTATCAATTATCCCTAATTAATCAGTTAACGATAAGGAAATAAAAACCCTCGCCTAATGGGAGAAATATCCGTATCATCATTCAACTAGGAAAGTTATCATGATCATCCATTATAAATACCAGACCACCCCATCGATGAAAGGTACGCGTGATTCTGTACTAGCGGTTGATCTTCTATTACGGAAAGAATGGCTTAGGCAGGCATCGGAGAGACAGGTGATCCCACTTGATCCTTTTGTTTCTTATTTTTGCGGAGGGCAGGCATCCCAATCTGACGGGGCCGGCCCAGTGATCGCGTCGAAGCAGTTTCGGTTGAAAAAGCATCATCAGTTTGGCGTCGTCTGTGGGAACGATAATTCCTTTACAAATAAAACTGATTACTCAGTGACTGATGGTATAGACTCGAAATATGATCGAGCCACTGACCCTTCGAGGCATAAGACAATGACGATGTAAATAGCGGACAGGAAACACCCTCGAAACTCTCGGCGCGGCCTGAAGCGAGATGGAGGCACTTCGCCTCACCCGACCAACATCTGGTGGAGAGGTGGAGGAACTCACCGGATAATACGGCGCCCCTGGGAGGCATGTAGGCCCGAAGAATTTATTGATGCCCGCCTGCGAGAAGAATGGCGACACCCCGACGCTCCTCGGCACGCTAAGGGAGAAGAGGAAACTAGCCAAGCCAGGGAACATGACCCCCATATATCCCTTGAAGAGGATCACAATAGGGGGAGGCCTAAAAGGGATAACAGAGGCAATGAACCGACCCTTATCGCCCGGCAAGGACAAAATCGTTTTTTTCAGCCGATTTTGATGAAAAATGTCGGTTTTAAAGTTGGGTTGGAAAATATTTTGGGAAGGAAAAATCGGAAGTAAAAAAATCGGAGAAAAATTTTCGATTTTTCCGATAAATACCGATTTTTCCCGATAAAATACCGATATTTTTAAAAAAACCGATTTTTCCTGGAAAAAAAATTTTCTGATTTTTTCCCTGGCTCCAAAAATATGAAAAAATTGCTTCTTACGGGTTTCGAACCCACCCAAAATGCCTGGAAGTGGCACCCTCCAACCACCAAGCCATTGATTGCACTTATTATATATAATGCAAACTTTTTTTATATTCTCTTATTATTTGTTCATAATCCCTTTATAATATTTTATTTTATTTTATTTTTATTTTACATTATAACTTATAATATTTTTAAATCAAATATTAATTTGAAAAGGAAAAGAAATAAAATAATATCATTTAAAATTTTAAAATTATAATATATAATATTTTGAATCTTCTCATTATCTACATAATATTTATAATAATAACAAAAACAAATAAATAATATCTCTTTAACATAATAATATTTGAATAATATATTAAATATAACATATTTAATTTAATAATTACTAATCCATTTGATTTTAATCTACCTTAATTAAGATAAGAATCATTTCTCATAATCTATATAATTAAAATATGAAAAATTTTAATACTTGGAAATATTTTGTAAAAATATCCCTTGGATATTTCTGGATATTTAAATATTTAGTAAATCAAATTGGAATATATCGTGTTTACTGATATTTGATCCTTGATCAGCCGGGGAGTAGAGCGGTCGTGGGGAGAAGAGGTTCCAGACATCGGCGGGAGCCCGATACGTGGAAGGAGTGAAAGGCTGGACTCCGATCCTCCATGGATATCTTAGTCGCGATAAGCGGGAGTCCCCATTCACGGTAGAAGTGCTTCATTCCCCCTCGGTAAAATTTAGAATCTTAGTAAGTCGGTGTTGACGGAACGAGGACCCAATAGACCACCTCAACACTTACAAGAACCGGATAGAGTTACATGGATACGAGACCCGGTGCGTGTCGAGCCTTCCACGACCCTGCGAAGGGCCCGGTGTGCTTCCAGTTCGGTCAGACTCTTTGCCATCCTCACCCCTTGTCCTTCAGAGAGCTCTCCATCACGTTCGTCTCCCACTTCATTGGAGCTCGGACATACAGGAAGCCGAGCTATCACCTGCTAACCATCAAGCAGCAGCCACGAGAACTTGTGGTCTTACGTCCAAAGGTTCATCGCAGAGTCTTTAAAGGTGGACGTCCCAGACGAGAAGTTTGCCATCACCGCTTTCATCGCCGGACTAGAAGTATAATCAAAGGACCTCATGTTTTCCATCTCAAAGAATCCCACGGTGACCATGACCCGGGTGCTCGCGAAGCAAAAGTATATCAACAGTGAGGCTTCGCCTTCAAGAAATGGGAAACTCTTCCTTTTACAAGGAAAAACGAGGGCGCAAAGAGGACGGCAGGGAGCCCAAACAATCGGTTTAGAGGGCCTAAGCGGCTCGGGAGGCGAGAATGGCCAAAGGCACAATAGCCCGGGGGACGAAGCGGCTCGGTTTAGAGGCTTAACTGCAAAGGCCGCGATAGCCCGGGGAGCGAGCCGCTCGGTTTGAATAACTTCTCAGGCCGATGGCCCGGGGAGCCCGATTTCGGTTGAGAGAGCCTAAGCGACTTGGGAGGCGAAAGCCTAGAGGCACAACAACCCGGGGCAATGGCTTAGTTTTCAAAGCAAGCGCTCCAAAAAAGGCACGATAGCCCCGGAGGCTGCCAGCTCGGTTTGAGCAATTCTTAAAAAAGGCACCGATAGCCCGGAGCCGAATGGCCAGGCATGATAGCCCGGGAGCGAATAGCTCATTCAAGGAGCATAAATGGCTCGAGAGGCGGAATAGCCGGGAGCGAGAAGAGCCCAGGCCAAATGGCTCGGTTTCTAAGGTTAAACAACTCAAAGGCCTTGATAGCCCCGAGAGCGGAATAGCCCGGAAGTGCGACAGCACAGGAGTGAACAGCTCGGTTTGAAAGTTAAACCTTTCAAAGGCTGCGAAAGGCCCGGGAGGCGAATAGCTCAAGCGTAAACCTTTCGGGAGAGTGAATAGCTAAAAGCCTGTGCTTTAGGAGCCCAGTGACTCGGTTGAGAGAGCCAAAAGCGGCTCGGGAGGCGGAATGGCTGAAAGGCACAATAGCTCGGGAGTACAATGACTCGGTTCTGAGCTTAAGCGCTCGAAAAGGACACAATAGCTCAGAAGCCTAGTAGCTCAGTTTGTAGAGCTTAACTGCTCAAGGAAGGCCTTGTAGCCCAGGAGCCTAATAGCTAAGTTTTCAAAGCTTAAATGCTCAAAAGGGCACAATAGCTCAGGAGCCCAGGAGCCTAGTAGCTAAGTTTATAGAGCTTAACTGCTCAGGCCTTGGCAAAGAGCCACAGTGGCTCGGTTTTAGAGGCTCGAACATCTCGGAGGGCCTGATAACCTAGAGCAAGCCTTCGATTTGAGAGAGCCTAAGCTTGACTCGGAGGTAGAACAACTCGGAGGGCATAATGGCACAGGAGCTAGTAACTCGGTTGCGAGGCTTAGCTTTCGAGAGGCACTTATAGCTAGGAGCCTAGTAGCTCAGTTTTGAGGCGTCTTGCTCAAGGAAAGGCCTCGCAGTCAAGCCAATGCTTTCGGTTTCGAGCTTAACAACTCAAAAAGGCCTTGTATCCAAGGAGCCTCGGTAGCTCAGTTTTGGAGAGCTCAAACGACTCGGAGAACCGCGATAGCCCGGAACTGTGCTTCAGTTCTCGAGCAAGCGCTCAAAAAAGGACAATAGTCCTAAAGCCTAGCGGCTCGGTTAAGAAACTGCGGCTCCTTGAGCGAGCAGCTGAGGCCCAGTAGCTCGGTTGGGGCTAAGCGGCTCGGGCAGAAGCCGAGAGCCCAGCGGCTCGGTCGAAAAAGCAAATAAAAGAGCGAAAAAAATTAATCAATGGATCTACGCATATCAGCGAAAAGTCAATGTCGAGAAGCAATACAAAAACCCGAGGTTGGCAGATATAGGGGTTAAAATAAAAGTCTAGGCGCACAGAGGTCGGGGCCTTACTCACGGAGTAAAGAGGGGTGTGGCTCACAGCGGGCGGAGTAGAAGAGTTGGCCTCGGAAGGAGCAGAAGATGACGAGGTAGGGAGCACGATCAGGGGCCCCCGATAACACCTCGGCGCCCACGTCAGCCTAAGCCTCGGAAGCAGATTCTTCTACCTCCTCATCAAAAAGCTGGATGTTGAAATCTAAATTTGGAAAGCTGCGGAAGCCACACGCTGGGCGAAGCCACCGGAAGCCCGTTGGAGTGCGACCTGGGTCTCTAGCTCTGAATCGCCGCCCCTCGGGGCTAGCCAAGCCTCCTGCCTCTGAGTCCATCCCCAAAAACTGAGGCTCCTCCGTTAAGCGCTCCATGGAGCTTCCAACCTTAACCTCTGGTGAACCCAGGTCAGCGTCGTCACTTTGGCGCTAAGTCGCGCTAACGACTGTAACTCTGTGGCCATGGCTCGTCTTCGACGACCTCAAGTCCTTATGGGCCTTCTTTTCTTTATCCTCTGCCCGCGCCCTTGTCGTCGAAGCATGCTTCAGGTCAGACCTGTGCTTCACAAGCTCCTCAGTCAGGTCCCTTATCTGAGCTTGAAGGTCGGCCCTCTTAGAGGTCAGAAAGGCAACCTTAGCCTTATAAGACTTCGCCGCCCTTGGTAAGGTTGGCCCTCCTTGCTAAGCCTTTTGCATAAGTAGCCACCTACCAAAGAACAAGAAAGAGTCAGTGCTTGATGCAAACAATCGGGAAATGGATCGACAAAGGCGGCCTTGCGTACGGGAAGTGGTTCCCTGGAGCAGAAGAGCCAAAGCCTCCTCAACGGATAGGGCGTCCACCTTTTTGAGGTCGGAATCGCGAAAAATGGAGGAAACAGCCCCAGCGGCGAGCTCCACATGAGAAAGTAGAGAGTACTCATCCCCCACAGCACTGAAAGCGACCCCTTCCCACATCATCTGGCATTGGAGGAGGGGGCTCGGCGCCCTGCGACATAGGACTCCAGACCGAAATAGGAAGAACCTCCAAGGGGGGCTTAGCCGCCCTCCTCAAGGAATCTCCAGCTCCGATAGTAGACGAAGGTGAAGAAAAGACCACCACTTTTAAGATCTTACCACGGGCAGGGGGGAAACCCTCAGGGGAAGCTTGAGTTTTCCTCTTTACGCTCATTTTCTTCTTTTCCAGCACCTCCAAGCGGGCTCAAAGCTCTCCCCGAGTGGGCTTCTCGATAGGAGGCTCCAAAGCAGAGGACGAAGAAGACTTGGAGATAGGGGGTAGAGAAGGCTTCATGACGGAAGGAGGAGAAGACCTCAGAGTAGGAAGTTGTGCGAGGCCGCACGGGCGACCCAGGAATATCACTGTCAGGCTGAGGGGAAGAGAGGAGGAAGTACACTCGTGGTAGCTGCTTGACCTTAAGCTTCACCTCTTCATCATTGGGACTTAGATCAGGCCGCACACTTGAAAATCGCACAACCAAACCAAAGTCAAAGACAACCAAGGACTTCTAAAAATTAGACCATATTGGAGCAAGGGAGAACTCACGTAGGTTCTCGGGGGTGGTCTAAGAGGTCCGAATGTTAAGCGTGTCTTCACGTCCAGTGAGATTATATTCCTAATTGCGGTCACTAACAAAAAAATAGTGTTCCTTCCAAAATCTATGGGAGGATGGCATGTCGGAAATAATCAGCCTAGAGCTGGACCGCTTAGAAATGTACAAGAAACCTTCCGCGGACTCCTTTACACTAAAAAGGTCTAGTAATAAGGCTAGGTTGGGAACCCCCAAGCCTTTATCCTTGAAAACAACAAGTAGGCCAACCAAAACGCCCCAAAAGTTGGGGGAAAGCTGGGTTAGGCATACATTGAAGTGCTGAAGGACGCACTTGATGAAAGGGTGTAAAGGGAAGCGGAGACCATTTTCAAAGGCCGCCTCAAAAAAGCAAACTATCTTAGGAACATGGACGACGTAAGAGGTGAAAGTCCCCGGACGCAAACATAGATACCGATCGAGAAGGTCTATAGCGCGTGGCAAAAATTTCAGCATAGGAAGGCTCGAGCACGACTAGGGCTATACATCCAGACCTCGCAATGATACTGAATATTAGATCCGGTGGGGTATCGGTCTAGCTAATCCTCTCTTTGCCCTTGCGAGCGAGAGGGGATGACCAGCCCAATGGAGCCACCCAGGTGCATTGGGGAGACTAGACCCACCGCCCTGCCTATTCAGGTCGGCCCCCTCAACGGAGGCCTACCTCACATATGTAGGTCAACGAGGCGGGATGATTGGGGAAAAGCCGCATGATTAGGCCAGATAAGAAACGGTGAAAGAAAGACAAAGGAGTCTCCAAACACATCCAAACAGCCTGAAGGCCAAGACAGGGAAAGCTAAAAAGAAGAAGAAGGAAAATGTACCGAACTATGAAAAAAAACAAAGAAAACGATACTCAAGAGAGCAAGACAACAAAAGCGATTTTGAACAACGGACAAGATGTGTTTCCGGGGAAAATCAAACTCATGAGAGGAAGAGGACTACAGCAGAGGAATCTACGAAGTAGCGCCGAGTGGATGTCACAAAGGCAATGGCGATAAGTGGGTGGGTGCGAAAATCGAAAAGTCGTCATTATCACAAGACATGTGGCCCGGCTACATGGCTGATCAATAGCATCCCTAAGTAGCGCGTGGGGATCTTTTGTCCGTGAAGCGGTCTGACTCGCACTCGCGCTGCTTGAAATTTGAGAGTAGCGGTGGATTTAAAATAATGGGCGCGTAGGCCCAGAACACAAGCCCAAATATCAGGCTTAAAAAGAGATTAGGAAGCAGACCCAAAACAATTGCTCGGCCCAATGATGTCCTGCTCTGAGACAAAACGAGAACGAATTCACCCTCATCCTTGACAAAAGAACATCTTTAAGGAAAGTAAATTCCCGCAATTAAATCTCTACCAATTACGGAAGTAGAATATTTCCTAATAATTGGTTATCAATTATCCCTTTTTAATCGGTTAACGATAAGGAAAGAAAATCCCTCACCCAATGGGAGAAATATCTGTATCATCATCCAACTAGGAAAGTTATCATGATCATCCATTATAAAGTCGAGCCACCCGTCGATTAAAGTGCGCATTCAATTTACCCCTGCGCGGTTGATCTTATTCGAAGCCGACTTAGGCATCGGAGAGGCAACGGGCGATCCTCGCCAATCCTTTTTGTTTCTTATTTTTGCAAAGGAGCCCGACATCTAGAGACAGCGGACCGGCCTAGTGATTCCAACACGCTCTAGTCCAGTTTTGGTTGAAAAAGCATCATCACATATTCTTTGTGATGTGTATCCTATTCCAGATTCTCGTTATGTTCCTTGACCCATATCTAAATGAAAATAATAAAATAATAAAAGTAATAAAAATGAGTTTGTACTCTTCAAATTGTTGTTCTTGCATGTCACCAACCTATTTCAAGTAAATAAAAATATAAATGAAGTTGTAAATGAAATAGTTTTTTTCTTTTTTGGCTTATTTACACTACAATGTTGCGAAAGAATAGGAAAAGGTTTCATGCATATAAAGATTTATTTTCCATTTTGTAAAGATTCATGCCTATAAACTTTCCAAAATATAAATGAAATCCAACATAAATCCTAAACTTTAAAATTGTAAATGAAATAATTTTTTTTGCCTATTCACAATGCAATGTTGGAAAAGAATAGGAAAAAGTTCTAAAATATGATATTCTAAGAGATCTCTTTTGTAACTCCCTTCCTTTATTTACATATAATAAAATAAAATAAAAAGATAAGAAAATGCTATAATAATAGGAAAGTAAATCACCATTTATAATAATTTTGGTAATTTTGGAAAACCTAATTGGAATCAATCAAATAAAACAATAATCATCTAAAGTTACTAGTGAAAACCACGGGACTTTGGGCTATTTAAAATTCCCCTCTAATCCGATGAATGGATCGTACAAATTCTTTCTAGATTACACTATAGTCATACATCAATAAATTTCAAAATAAAACAATCTTGAAATTTTAAAGATTTAAGTTTTAATTTTAAAATTAATGTTGTAAAAAAAACTATTTATTTTAATAAGTATGAAAATTACTTATATCGATGAAAATTACTTTGCGATTACAGTGGGATGGTTTTTTATAACATATTGTAAAGATGTTAAGTTTTAGTTTTAAAATTTTGAAATTAATATGGTAAAGCAATTTTTATGACATATATTAAATTTGCATTACATCATAATATTGAACAAATTTGTTCCATCGATACTCTGAACCTTGGGGACCTCCCCTCCTTATGTCGGTTTGAGCTCTTAACCATTTTAGATGGGTCTTAAGCCTAATTGGCAACAGGGACAAAAATATCGATTTTATCATTCGATAAATCGCCAAAATATTGAGTGTCGAGCGACATCGACACCACATTAGCTACCGAAAGTTGATTGATGAAAATATCAATCATAAGTGCTTGCAAAATTATTCTTTTACTAATATAAAATTTTATAAATAAGTCAGGTCTAATTATTTCATTGATAATTTTAAGTCTTTTTTATATCCAATGGTTTATAATTAAACACTTTGTTAAAATGTGGTAAACTGTCCCTAGGACTCCTCCCCTCCTCTTATGTTCTACATTTTTCAACTTTGAACGTTCTACCAATTGAATTGTGGACTTATCATATTTATATAAGTTATATTTAAAAAAAATCATAAAAATATTATAATGATAATTTGTTTTACATTACTCAGTAAACTTAACTTAATTAAATTATAATATTAATGTTTAAATATTTCATTTCTTTCATTAGTACTTTTCTTAAAAATGACTATCACTTTATTTTTATTTTTCACATTAATAGTTTATTTTAGAAAAATAATAAAAATATATATGGTAAAAAATTAAGTAATTAATCAAATTATAATTTATAAATTAAAACTAATTTGATAAAATAAAATATATAGATATAAGTTTCTATGAGATAATGTATTACTATTGTTAAAATTAGGAACCTTTAAAAATATCAATTTTTTAGATAAATCAATTATTAAAATAAATTAATATCAATATCAAAATGACTTAGTTTTTATCTTAATGATAAAACATGTTTTGATAAAAATAACTTTAATTTTTATCATAAATAAATACAAATAAATTGATAGTGGTTAATGCTTTGTCTTGAAGGTATGCACTTCTCTCTATCCATGAGGCAAAGATGCTTGGTTTCGAGTATGTGAAAGGTTTGTATGATACTGATAATGACTTTGCAACTATTTATGGAGCATGTGGAAAATCTGCATTTGGGAAATTTTATAAACTAGATGGATACTTGTTTAAAGAGAACAAACTTTGTGTATCCAATAGTTCTATGGGGGAGTTATTTGTTCGTGATGCACATAGTGGGGGCTTAATGGGACATTTTGGTGTTAAGAAAACACTCAACACTTTATATGAGCATTTCTTTTGGCAAAAAATGAGATGAGATATGGAAAGAATTTGTTCTAGGTGCATAACATATAGGAAAGCCAAATCTAGGGTTTTGCCTCATGGTTTATATACACCTCTACTTGTTCCAACAACACCTTGGGTAGATATTTCTATGAACTTTGTTCTAGGGTTGCCTATATCAAAAAAGGGTAGTGATTCTATCTTCATCGTTGTAGATAGGTTTTCCAAAATGGCGCATTTCATTGCTTGTCATAAAACAGGTGATGCGACTAATGTAGCTAGTTTATTCTTTAAAGAAATTGCTTGCTTGCATGGTGTTCCTAGAACTATTGTTTATGATCGAGATGCTAAGTTCTTAAGCTACTTTTGGAAAGTTTTGTGGGGAAAATTGGGAACTAAACTTTTATTTTCAACATGTCACCCTCAAACTGATGGACAGACTAAAGTAGTAAATAAGACTTTGTCTACTCTTTTAAGGACAATTATTCAAAAGAATCTTAAAAGTTTGGAAGATTGTTTGTTATTCATTGAATTTGCTTATAATAGGAGTGTTCATTCCACAACTAACATGTCTCCTTTTGAAATTGTTTATGGTTTTAATCCACTAACTCCTTTAGATTTGTTGCCCTTACCAGTGAATGAAAGGGAAAGTTTAGATGGACATCGAAAGGCGGAGATGGTGAAGAAATTCCATGAGACCGTTAATTTGATAATAAATTGAGAAAAAGAATGAGCACTATGCAACAAAAGCTAACAAAGGGCGTCGAAAGGTCGTTTTCCAACCTGGAGAGTGGGTTTGGGTGCATTTGAGAAAGGAAAGATTTCCATCTCATAGGCATTCTAAGCTAAATCCACGAGAAGATGGTCCATTTCAGTATTGGAGGGCATCAATGACAATGCTTACAAGATAGACCTCCGAGGTGAGTACAATGTTAGTGTCACCTTCAATGTTTCTCATCTCTCTCATTTTGATGTAGGTTTAGATTTGAGGATGAATCTTTTAGAGAAAGGGGGAATGATGAGAATGTGGGCTAGAATCAAAGTATAAAGGATCCACTTCAAATGCCAATTGGGCTAATCACATGATTAAGGGCCAAAAAGCTTCAATAGACATTAAATGGGATTGTGAAAAAGTTTATTTAGGTCAACCCAACTTTTAAAGAAGAACCCAAATCAAGACTTTGAAGGAATTAGAGCCAACAAGGAAGTTCAAAAGTCCATAAATATCATCATGACTATTGATGGAAATAATTCACATGATTTTGGAAATTAAAATAACTAGAAAATCAAGAAAATGTGTGCTCTATATTGAGTCCATAATTCAGGCACAATCAAAGACCTATTTTGGAAAGTTTCAGCATTGCAAGTTGTATGATCAGACTTTCCAATTCTTGTGCAAGTCATTAGTTGTTCAATTAGTTTATTATGGTCAAAATATCAAGGTTAGGTGTCTAATAAGGAAAAAATAAATTATCTTCACATTGCTATTTCTTTTAGAAATATTTTCTTTTAGGAGTTGTTTTATTTAAATTAGAAAGTCTTGTTTTCCAAGACAAAGTATGAGTTGCTTTATTTGATTAATTAGAACGTTTGAGTATATATATACCCCCTATATTGTAGTCTTTGAGAGACATTGATGAATAAAATTCTTTTGTGAGGTTTTCTTCACTTTATGGTTCTTGTGAGAACTTTTCAACATATCAAGGTTAATTCCTTATAGTGTTCAAACTTACGACTCTTGGTTATTTTATAATCAAGGGGACAAGGTTACTTTCCTTTGTTCTTACGGCTTTTGGTTCTATGACCAAGGGGACGAAGACACAACATCTTTTCTTACCATTCTTGATTTAATATAGTCAAGGGGACGGGGCTACTGCTCCAGATTGTGTTTGAAGATCCTTGGAATAATCCGCAACAATTAGTGGATCTCAAAGCAACAACCAACAGGGTTCGCATCAAGAGAGCTCTCACGAGGAAAGGACCAACAACCAATCATCAACAACAATGAATCACTTCTAGCAGTTTAGTCATTCTAGTAGAATTTTTCAAGTTACTTTTATTTCTGTAGTACTTTGTAATTTCAGTTTTCTTAGTGAAATAAAGCAATTTCTACAACAATTCCTTCATTTAAGTTTTCTTAGTGAAATACAACAATTTTTCCACCAATTTCTACAACAATTCCTTCATTTCAATTTTCTTAGTGAAATACAACAATTCCTTCATCTTTCAACTTATTCCATTAAATTTACTCACTGTGACATGATTCACTTAGATTTTTGGGAAATATCAAGGGAATCAAGGAACTTATTTTTTGTCTGATCTAAAGTTTGATTTTCAGCGCAATTTTTAGTTTAGAAACACTTTAATTTCTTGACAAGCCCGAGCACCATTCTAATTGTCATTATATATGTTGAAGTAAAATTCCAAAAAATCACCAACATATTTTTGACATGCTAGGTGGAACACATCTTTGTTGAAGATGCCATCAAATTTTTTGGAATAAGATATTTGTAGAATCTCAGGACTCGGGATCTGATGTTGTAGAAGCAACACATGAAAATTGTTCCAGCAATGGTGGAGCAAATTGAAAGAAACCAATTTTTTAATGCTTTGATTATTTTCAGGCTTTGATAGAGGAATTGAAGAACGAACTTTGAATATCTCCTGAAGACTTGAAGCAATGGTTGGGCGAGCGAGACGCATTGGTGGGTTCCAGCGAGGCCAGGGTCATTTATTGGAGGTTGGAGACAAGCGAGTCGCTCCTGATGAAGCTCTTGGAACAATCTCGGGAGTTGCTCCCTAGACAGCTCAAGGTAATTGTGCGATGAACTCGAGGTTAATGTGGGGATTCTTGTGAAGCTAGTGAATTTTACCGCTCACATGTGCAGATTGAAAATCCGGTTAATGTAATTGGTGGATGTCCTAGTCTTTGCGAATAGTGGCTATCGAAATGTACGTTCTCACACAACCCAAGCGCACAACTGCTTGAAGTGCATGATGAGCCACTTAGCTACTAAGGCTGAGGGGCACTATGCAGGCCACTCCCAAAGTAAGTGTTAATATCGACAACAAATTTCAATCTCCCTTTCAGAAAATTTTGAAACAATCAAACGACATCAAAATAATTTTTTCTTTAGTGAATTCAAGATTATTTTTGAGTTATGCACTCAATAAAATTTTCAAAACAATCGAACGACATCAAAAGAATTTTTTCGAGTGTGCATTTTCGAGTTCTGCACTTAGTTCATTCAAGACTATTTTTTAAGAGTTCATTTTGTTAAGAGTTCATTCAAGACTATTTTTTAGTTCTGCACTCAAGAAAATTTTGAAATAGTTAAATAGCATCAAAAGAATTTTTCAAGAGTGCATTCAAGATCATTTTTCGAAAATCTGTACTTATGAAAGTTTCGAATGACATCAAAGAACGTTTCAATTTCTTTTATATCAAGGAAAGTTTGGAAATTCCATCCAAAATATTCTTCTTCAAGAAGAAATTCGCAATCAAGAGCCACATTGTCATAAAAATCATAAAAAGTTGTCATCTTTTCACCAATGGAGGTACCTACCAGTGTGAGAGCCGACGAACTTCAAACCTCCAACAGCATAGGCTCGAAGAGGAACAACGACGATAACATAGATTGGAAAGGAAGAAGATGAAGAAGAAAGGGTAAAAAAAAAAAACCTTTTTCCAAACCAAAAGGGGTTGCTTTCTCATTTTTGTCATTGGAACTCTACATCATGGGCCAAGAACCAAATTTTGGGTCTCATGATTGGAAATAAGCATAAAAGAATATTTTTTTTGGCGCTTTAATACATACAATATGACTGCAGTTTACTCCGATGTATCACGGGAGGTAATTGTTTGCACCCAAATTAAAATTTTCCTGACCTAGTATTGGTTTAGGCCTAAGCCTAAACCCATATAAAAGTCCATGGATATTTATGAAAATTTTAAAAAATTCTAAATTCAAACGAGATTTTTTCTCAAAGTAAGAAGATGACAAGAAGATGTGAACAGTTATTTTAGGTGGTGGAGAAAACTTGAAGAGCAAGTCTCACAAGGGCGTAGCGATTACGAGGAAGTGGGATAATGGAGAAAAAAGGGGAAATGGAGAACTTGGGCAGTTATTCAAGGACTCCTATAAAAGGAGGAGAGCTCTCACGAGAAAATGATCAACAACCAATCAAGTAACAACAATCAATCACTTCTAGCAATTTAGTCATTCTAGTAGAATTATTCAAGTTTCTTTTATTTCTCTTTTGAAACTACTGTATATAGTTGGGATATATTTTGTGAGTGTTGATGCAGGTGCCCAAGTGGCTAGTTATTTTACTCGCATATGGACTCGGTGAGGTCATTGTGATTGTTTGGGACAGGTTCTGTATTTGGGTGGAGCTCCGTCTGAAAAGGAGACTCTGCCGGAATTTTCGTGGTGATGTTGGAGTGCAGGCATTCCGCAGTGTCCATGAGGTTAATCGGGTTGTCCAACGGACCCCGAGGTTTGGGGCATCACAATTACCCTCGAGTCCACAATGAGTAGAATCCTAGAGATCTCTAACTCGCAACCCCAACATATCATATCCACACTCACCCTAGTCCATAGGGGAGAGCTCACATACATCGGCTTTTCCAAGGTCGCAACCTCTAAGCCCAATTCTCTCACACATGATGCAACCATGAATGAATGCAATGCACCAAAATCAAATAGTATTCTTGCCCATAGATGAGATAAAGAACGTGACTGTGATAACCCGACTAACTGTCGGCCTACCAGGTGTGATGGCGTAGACATGCTCCCCGGTGACGTCCCGGCTTCAGGAGTCCCGTCCCGCCAACCACACCCTCGACCTCTTTAGCTTATCTATGTAGTGAAGGTGCTTGTAAAAGATCTCGGATCGATACCTGCCTCTGACCAGACTGGGGTGTGAAGGAACATATCGCATCTAGTACATCCCACTAATGACTGATCAAGGCTATCCTCAAACCCCGGGATCTCGCTTCAAGTAATCCCGGGCCTCACATGTCCGAGCTGATGGCAATGGAAACATGTCAACGTTCTTGACTTGGTAGAACCCCGGTCTACTCCTTGGCCCCAGTAGCTGTCCCCAGCCCGAAACTCTTAGGAACTAGAAGCCTTCGGCTTCTTTCGAACCAGTTAAGGTCAGCTCTTCTTCCTCTGTCACCAAGATTCACACATCCTGAGTTCGCTCATCCTCTATCTCTCTATGGCCATAGCCGCCCCGACCGTAGAGCCCATGTCTGTGGGAGGAATCCCATAATCTGCCTCGTATGGACAACTTCAACTCCATCCTCGTAAACTTCTCACCTGGCCAGTGTCTGTGGCTGCGAAATATCAAGAAAATGAGCTAACTCTATGAACTTAGCCAAATACTCCATCACCGCTATCGCTCCCGCTTTCGGGCTTCAGAAACTCCCAGCCTTTGCATGTCTAGCAAGGACTGAAAAAGATTTGATCATGAAAAGCTCATGGAACCCACCAAGCCACGCCTCTATGTCCCTAGAGGTTCTGTCACCCAAACTTCCACCATACTGACTCACCCTGTACCGAACGCGCCTAATCTTATCTTAATCACGTCGGAGGTGATTTCCATAGCCTCCAGTATCTTTTCGATCTACCGGAACCAATGGTCATCCACCATCGGATCCCCTCATCCTGTGAATGTTGGAGAATGATGTGTCTTAAACCTCTGAAGGTTATTCGAACTCCCTCGACTTCAAATTACACACCCACGTATGCAATAATTAGCAAAGCAAAGGCTCATAGCCTCCATAAAGGCCTCGTTAGGTCAAAAGCGTTGATCTAATTCTTCACGCTTCTCACTTGACTTGTCATCTACACATTTCAAATGGCAATAGGATTATCAAATTTCTGTTTCAGTCTAACTAGTAGTGCACATACCAAACACTAATAAACTTTATCAACATGAACTACACCGTTCATCCCTTTTTTTTTCCCCTAGTGGTGCAAATTGCCAACCACTAATACAATCCACTTAATTCGTAATTATCATGCTCAAGCATGTTTTTCCCAGCTTCAAGGTTATGTTTCAACTCTAGCTGCCCATATACCATCTATCATGTATATAATTCACACAAATCATGACAATCACACTTATGTAGCACACCATGAAATGTACAATGCATGCATGATCTAAACCCGTGCCCCTCGAGTTCCAGGTATTCATGTACCTAAACTCTGATACCAAGCTATGACACCCCAAATCCCAAGGGTCCTTTTTTTTTTTTTAACAAAGAACCATGAACAATGTCTGCGAACATATTTGGAAAATTGTTCAGATGACTCTGTTCATTTTAAAAGAATTAACATATTTTGCAATAATACTTCAAAATGAACTAACATGTTTTCTCATATGTCACATGTATATACTCTTATCCAAAATTGTCGAGTATTTAAAAAGAAGATGAAGGACTTTAATAAGGTCGAAATGGACAAGATCGATCCTATGATGACTATCCATGCAAGAGAAGTTAGGGAAAGGGACTATTTTTTTCTCATATTACATAGTGTCGCAATTCGATTCCAAATACATCTTGAAAATATAATAAAGCATTACATAGGGAAAAGGAAAACTAAACCTTGTTGGTATATGAACATTTTGATACCACATTTCCAAAATGGTTGAAGGGTAATGAGTTCGTGAGGGAGGGTAATCTCATGAAGGATTTTTTACAAATTCTTCAATGGGTGAGAAGACTTTCATATTTTTGTCGTTTTAAGTTTTAGACATTTAAAAATATTGATTTTTGATATATGTTCAAAATTGTGCGATGATGTACTCAGAGGCCTCCATTACCTTGTTGAGAATGAAAAAGACGTTGTTGAAGGGAAATTCCGTGAAACATTTACCATACAATCTTAAACTATTTCTTCTATTTGTAGAAGCTCTAACAAGTAGGATTATTAATTTATATTTTAGATTATCCTAATTTTTTCCTCATATGCGGGAACTCTAAATTACCAAATATTGGCAGTCACCCAATTTTTTTAGGACCTAAAGGCCAATTGTTATACCTAATAAAAGCTTCAATCATTCTTAATAATGATGATTCGATGGGTGTCAAAGACTTCAAAAGGCAATCAAAATTAGACACCAAAAAGTGGCTTGTAAATTTGAAAAAGTATCTTATCCTTAATGAAGTTAAGGAAAATGTCAAAACACTATATCCTAGAGCCTCTTTTTCTTCCTCCTTGGATCACAACGCCATTAATGCCCCTTTGAAGCATCTGAGGGTAAGGTAATCCCAAAACCCTAACATCTTCTTCTTCATTGGAACACCTATCATGAGATTTCTATGGGAATGAAGAAAGCTTTCTCTACCAAGATTTCTCTTGTAGTATGTTATGAAAATGAGTATTTAGCCTCAAATATTATGTACTAGCATAATGAAGGTATATAACTCTTCATATATATCATAACTCTTTATGAAATGTTATGAGCTTTAGTAATAATAAGTTATGAGCTCCAGTCATATGTATGGTTTTCTTTCTAACATTCCATCAGAGAGAAGATACTCTTAAGGAATCAGAGAAATTGTAATCAAGACTTGAAGATCAAGAACCATCATTTAAGTTCTTTCGTATAAGGTGAAGACTTAAGATCAACAATCAATTTTTTTTTTCACCATCATATTCATTATGGATTCACGTATGTTTCCTCTCTAGTTACATTTTTTATGATTTGACATGAAAGATCTTTGATGAAGTTTTCATCTCTAAAGTATATCTCCTATAATTTTTCTCTATAATGCTGAGATTTAAAGATTTTCACGTTAAATCAATAAAAAATGATGGTTTTGAGAATATAATGTGAATTGAAGGTTTTAGTGTCAAATTAAGATATTATTTTATGAGATAACATGCTTTGATAAAGATTTCATCTATGAGGAATTATGCACTTTCACCATATTGGAATTATAATTACACAATGTATGTTGTAACATGAGTCTTCTCTCTTCATGTTCTAGGTCTAAACCTTGCTAATGGATTTAGTTTCTTTAATTATTATTTGAATTCTGAAGAGACATTTATCATTAGCAAATAAGAGATGACTATTTAATGGCGATTTTAAATCATCATAATAGTTTTATTAAGAATCGATATAAATTCAAATATGTAGTTGTGTTGTTTAGCATTTCAAATGAGTCAATTGAAACAAGAAGTCGCCAAAGTGACCTCTCTCATGTAGATTGCTTGTAAGAGATGTTGAATGTGGTGTGTATCTATATGTTGATTGTCAACCCAATGAGCGTGAATACCCGGTCTAATTCATATTGGCCACACATGGATGGTAGACATGGAACAATTATAAGATTGTACTCAATCAACCAAAGACTGATTTATTATATATGCATTATTGTTTACTAATGTTTGATCATTACAACAAGAGTATCATTAACGGATAATATGACTGTAATATCTGGTACTAACAAAATAAATAAATATGAGTATCATAATATTTCTATTCTATTTATCTTACCTAGATATGTAAAAGTAGAGGCTTAAATTGAGTTAAGGCATATTGTGCTTTATTATTTATTATGCATTAATCTTAAATTAAGATTAGTTACAATTAAATGTTGGCTTAAACATTTGAAATTAGTATCTTGGGGAATAATTATAGTCAAGATAACTAAAGGGGACTAGTTAACAATTACAAAACACTAATAGCTAGCAAAAGAAGGACTAATGGGCAAAATGATTAAGGGTGTAGTTACGTGACAACTTCTAACCATGCCAACACATGTTTGCACTAAGTGGGGGATATTCAAAGGTTGGTAGTGCTCTTTTCAAGCCTTATCTTGTTACAAAATTGAGGCTTAGAGGAAAAAATTTTGAGAAAGTGATTTTTGTGAGGAAGAAGTAGTGGTTTTTGCTACGCTATTAATTCTAGATCATGCCTGTTGAATGCATTTTAATGCCAGTTAATTGTTTCTGATCAAACTATTTGTTTTTTTATTTTATCACTTATCACCTAAAATTTTATGCAAATCAAACTAAGCCAAATATGTTATTCAGAAGCTCACTCACACCCACGACGCCATCGCAAAAGAACAACATTTATTTCATCTTCGTTTTCGTTAGCAATGCAAGATAGGCTATTAGACCTTTAAATTATTTCATATTATCACAACAAAGTTGGTAAAATTATTTTGAGAAGTCAGAGTTTGATAGTTCAGATAAAGAAACAAGTTTAGAAATGTTAATAGGTCAATATATATATATATATATAACTCCAAATTTAAATCAAAATAACTTAGTGGATTTATATAAATTAAAATCCAAGATTTAGTATTATCTATCAGAGGTTCACTAAATTATCTACTTTTCTCATCTGTAGTTATGATGAAATGATAATAATAATAACAATTATAAGATATTATTATTAATCCTTGAATAAAAATAATCTATAAAATAATTATTAGACCTGTCTTTTGAAACCAATCAATTCCACAGATTAAGAAAAGAACATCATAAGATTTATCGTTATTTATACTTCTAAAGATTAAGACCATAAAAAAGTCTATTCAAGATTCGCCCAAAAAACAAACACCTAATTAAAAATGCTGAAGATAAACAACCATCTTGAGTTACTTCTACACTGAACACAAAACAGAGAGAGAGTTTAGAAGAGAGAAGCATAATAACAGAAGAGAATAAGACATGGCAGTTTTTGTTGGTCACAGGTCTCACCTGTTAAGATTAATGTTAATAACAAACCTATTTCATAGAACTAGTTTACTGAGGCAACTGAGACCCACAGCTGTGTGGCTTCAGAACTCAATCAACAAAGCTACGCACTGAGAGTCACTGTAGAATGTTTATTGTTTGTTGTGTTAAAGCTTATTTATTTGAAAGGAAAAAGAAAGTATTAATTAAGCTTCTGGCACACCTGACTGTGTTAGATTCAGATTATGAGAAAATGTGCTGTTTAATATATAACTTAAAAATGACTTGAGCGTGAGGTGTTAGAAAAATGGGTTTAAACTATCAGTATTTGAATGATAGGCCATAGCCGGCGAAGTCAGAATCAACAGATGCTTTCAATCTGTAAATAATAAGAGCTATCTATGGAAGACTCTAAAAGAGGTTTCACAAAGTGGAATTCTACATAAACATCTCAACATCTTGATGTCTTCCACAATATCATCTTAGTGAACTAGTATGACTGTTAAATCATTTATCTGTTACACAACATAAAGTACAGATTTGTTTCAAAACAAAATTATAGAGATGTGTGATGTTACTGATTCAGAATCACAGTTCTACGTGGTAAGACATGGTTATGGTTCAAGTCATTGATCATGATGATCGATTTGGAAAATATTATCTCGTAGAGTATGGATAATGGAAGATATTGTTAGAGGAATACACAGTTATTGTCTTTCTCATATATTATTTATAAATCGTATTCAAAGAGGCATCCAACTCAAAGACACCTGATAAGAGCGCAACAAAATATCGCCCTCCAGTGATAGTCCCTAAAGACAATTCGTGTTAGTCTCAGTTCTTGGTTGTAGTGTCCCAAAGACACAAGATTGGTTCTACCCTTGGGTGTATCCAAAAGATTGACAGATAAGATTGGTCCTCAGTGATAGTCCCGTATCAGTCATTATTTGGCGGTCGATTCCCATAGCTAAATTATTATTATATATGTATAATGGGTGATATTAAACTCTATATTCTTTTGAAAAAGAATGGTAAAAGTTAGTTTGATCAAGTGGAAGAAATGAAATGAGATGAGCAAAGATAAGACGCTTCCAATAAGGTATGCATATGTAATATTACTTCATACTTTGTTCATGATTACAAATGTTTATCATGCATATTGTTATATGATTAATTGAAGCATTAAGGGTGTGCATAGAATGATTATAAAGTTTTCTATTGAGTTGTGAACTCACCCTATCTTTCCTCACGCATAGATCTTGGTAAGAGACTTTTCTCTTTGGAACCCAGTGATTGAGCTTTACGCCTTGGTGTTTTGGATCGATTTTTACTCATGTTGAGATTTTGAGGCTTTGCCCTTTGTAAATTCACCTTTGTGATGAAACAAGGTAATATATGTCACTTTTGTACACTTGTTAGTATGAATTATCCTAAGATAACCAAGGGATTTAGAATGTGTAAAGTATGTGAAATAACAAAGTCCAGGTTGTTTTCACGAGAATTGGAGTACCTTTTGTATAATTAATGTTTTGAGTTTTTCAATATATATTGAGTATTAATGGAAAAAAAAATTGGGTTTGACAATGACTCTCCAAAGACTTGGTATTAATATTGCACTACAAATTGTGGTTATAAGCCTCTTTACTCCACAAAAAGGTAAGCTCCCTAATTTTTTTTTCAGTATTATTTAGTTATGACTTTCTATATTACACGAAACTAATAAATTTTTTTATTTTGAAGGTGAGATTTTGCCATATTTGACTTTAATAAAAGTATTGGGATAAGACAATGGTGATATAAGTGATTATATAGTTCTACCCAACTAAGATTTGAATTTATTCTTTAAGTACAAAAGTAAGCAAATTGTGTACATTTGAGAAGCAAAATAACAAAACTTGGGACCAAATGTGTTCAAATCATGCTATCGTGGGTGAAAAACCATTTTTTTTCTTCTCTCTCTTTCTTTTTTTTTTTTTTTTTTTGCAAAATAACCATTTTTAGGACATAATTAACGTTTATCATGATGTTTCCACTCATATAGGGGCTATAATAATTATTTTTTTAAAGTAACATTCAATTTTGAGAATCAATTTTATCTGTAAATGGAGTTGTTTGCATTGATGTACATCATCAGGAGGAGAATTAATTATTTTGTGATTTTAGGTATATGACTCCGGAAACAATAAAAGCTTGATATAATTTGATTTCAATTTTTTTTAAATAATATACTCCTTTTATATAAAATTGTTCTACTCATAGGAGTCTTTTTGAGATAATATTACCCCACCCCGTCTTCTAAAAACTAATTTGACATTGTTTATTGTAACAACATTTATAATCAAAATAACGCTTTAATCATAAACGTTTTTATATGAATCTAAAAAAATTATTATATTAAAGTTTTTTGTAATATATCGTAAATGTATAAAAGAGCTTTTATATTATTAAAATTACAAGAAAAGACATTTAATATTTAATTTAAAAAATAGGATATCATAATAAATAAAGTATATAAATACATATAAAAAGTTATATTAATAAAACCTAAATCAATTATTTTTATGATTATAAAAAATTTAGAAATATTAACA
This sequence comes from Tetrastigma voinierianum, assembly GCA_016808115.1. Classification (NCBI taxonomy): domain Eukaryota; kingdom Viridiplantae; phylum Streptophyta; class Magnoliopsida; order Vitales; family Vitaceae; genus Tetrastigma; species Tetrastigma voinierianum. Next base: position 78,731 of record JAEQBH010007693.1, read on the forward strand.
TAAATAAATGAATTAATAAATATTTCTATCAATAAAAACCTAAAATTATTATTTTTACTATTATAAAAATATTTTAAAATGTTTATGTATGTTTATTCATTACTTCAAATTTTTACAAAAAAAAAAATTAAAAGGATTTTAATTAATTAATAAAGTGCATGCAAAATAAAGCAACTCCTAAAAGCAAATCTTTCTAAAAGAAATAGCAATATGAATAACATTTATCCTTTTCCTTATTGGACACCTAACCTTGATATTTTGACTATAATAGACTCATTGAACAACTAATGACTTGCACAAGAATTGACAAGCTTGATCATACAACTTGCAATGCTGAAACTCTCCAAAATAGGACTTTGATTGTGCATGAATTATGGAAACAATATGAAGCACGAATTTCCTATGATTTTCTCTCTTTTTAATTGCCAAAATCATTTGGATTATTTCCATCAATAGCCTTTACAACATTTATGGACTTTTGAACTTTATTGTTGGCTCCGATTTTCTTGAAAATTTGGATTTGACTTAAAGTATCACTTTAAAGCATGGGTTAGCCCCGAATAAACTCTTCACAAGCCCATTGAGAAAGCCTTTTGAAAGCTTTGGCCTTGACGGCACCGATGGGGGTCAAGCGAGGTGTCACGCCATTATTTGAAGTCTTTAACCTTTTCTTTCTCAAAGCTGACACCTATCCCTGTTTTAATTTCTGTAATAACAAAAATTCTTTTACATATACATTATACATACCACCATAGTGGCATTCATTATATTCTATACACATATACTTGAGTCCCTTTACTTGTACTATTACAATTTCACTATTACAAAACTATATATATACCTGTCCAATGAAAATCAGAGATTACGAAACAGTGTGGTGAGCACCTATCTCTGAGATTGCTTGTGCTGCTAATGTGGGATGTCCTATCCTCTTGCCTCCGCTTTTGTACCTACCTGATTAAGCGCAGGTGCTAAGCTTTAAACGAGTGAACATAAGCATGAATGACCACCAATGGTAGCGTGCAAGCTTATACATATGCATTTCATATATCTATACTATTCATATCACTTTTAGCCACTTATCATCTTTACATTCCTATTGCATATCAATCTTTAGATTACATGTTCTATGTCTTTGGCATAGCTCTTATCTATACTTTTCTTGTATTTCTGTTTCTATACTTTGCCAAATTCCATGTCCGTTCTATAACTTATTATTAATCTTTGATATATCTATCTATACTTTTACTGTATTCCTGTTTCTATACTTTGCATATACCATATTCATTCTATAACTTATTGTTCTATGTCTTTGGCATATCTTCTATCTATACTTTTACTGTATTCCTGTCTATAACCTATTGTTTTATCATATATTTTCTTATACGATCTTGTATTGTCATATACTTTACATTTGTGTTTTTACTCTAACTATAGAATTGGTATTCACGACGGATTCGTAAGGGAATCTCGTCATGTTTGTCATTCCCTATATTTTCATCTTGTACTTTTCATATACTATACTTTCCTATGATTTTCATATCATGCTTTTCATATACTATACTCATATTATCACATCATATACATTTTGTATCATTGACACTTTATTTCTTAATACTTGTATACTTGTCATATACTTTTCTCTTTCATATCTTGTGCTTGTTCATATACTTTTCATGTATTATTGCTTTGTACTTTCCATATCTTGTCATATCACGGTTCTTTGTCTTTCATATCTACTTTCATGTACTATGTTGCTTTTCATATATTGTCATATTTCATATCTTTGTCATCTTGTACTTTACTTCTTGTTCTTGTAATGTCTCTTATCGTATGCATGATGTTATCTTCTCATGTCATCTGTACATATACTTTTCATTTTCTTTTAAGTTTCATGTCTGCAAATACCTTAAAAGCGGATACGAGAAATAACTGTATGTACCCGAAGGTACTATCTGTAACACCCCGAAATATACCCTAGCAGTTTTCGGACTTGTTTAGGGTATATTAAAAAGTTAAATAGGAATTTTCGGAAATAAAACAAGATACCCGGAATTAATAATAAGTAAAGGTAAATAATTTACCACTTGAGGACTTAAGTGCTATAAGAGTAAAAGATGGGATGCCAAATAAGAATTTAATAAGTTGTAGAGATAAAGGCAAATAGAGAAAGATGAAATAGAAATATAAGAGAATAAGAGCTTAAATAAAAATTATGAAAAGTTAAAGTCAAAAATGAGTTTTTGTTTTGGCCAAACATGGCCTTAACAAACATGGGTTTTAAGACCAAGTGTCTCCAAAGAGAGAAAAAAAGCAGGAGAGAAGAGAGAGAAAGAGAGAGAAGAAGAAGAGGAAGAGAGGAAGAGGAAGAGAAGAAGAAGAAAGAAGAGAAATCGAATCAAAGGTATGAAGCCACCTTGATCTGAATTCTATGAGATTTGGCATGTATCTTTGGGTTTGTATGATGATTATTTGCTCAGACCTAGGGGTTTGCTAGGGATTCATCTTAACTTAAAAGTAGTAGCAATTAAGGTGGGTAAAACCCCTTATGGCACAAAACTCTATGAAATCCTCTTTGAGGATGAATCCATAGTTAATAGATAATTGAGTTAGGGTTTAGAATAAACTAACTAATCCTCATATTTTGTTTGTGTATGGTTACAACCCCATATTGAGAGTTTTGGAAGAAATCCATGATGGATTTTGAAGAAATATATGAAATTGAAAGAAATTGAGTAGAAAGAGATTCCAAAGGTGAATTTGGAATTGTTTTGATGTGTTTAGTATAGAAGTGATTGAGAGGGATCAAAAGTATGGAAAATGTGAGAAAACACACATTACAGGCATTCAGGTGACTTGTACCGAACAGCAGACTTGTACGGTACAACGCTGTCTGGTCATTTTTGGCCAAGTTGTCTGGGGTACAACTTGGGCTTGTACCGAGGCCCTAACTTGTTACGGTTTCCGGTTTGACGATTTAGTATTTTGTATAACTTACTCCTTTCTTATCCGATTTGGGTGATTCAAGTGGCCAATTAAAATATACTTCAAGGAAAACAAAACTTAAAGAGAAGGTATCGCCAAATTCTGAACCTAAGTGGCCCAAAAATCCACTCGAAGTGGGACCATGTGCAAACCAAATTCTGGTTTCAGTGTTGAACATAGAGAAGTCCGGGTTGTTTTGGAAGTAACTTGAGTTCCGGTGCTCCGAATTGGGTGATTCCAGTTGGAATAGAACCCTTATCACCTTAGCTTTAAATTATTACGAGACATAGTGTCAAAAATATAAATTTAAGACCTTCGGAAAAATAAGGTAATACAGAAAATTTGTCACTCAGAAAAATCGGTAAAATGACATGGCATGAAAATGCCATAACTTTAGTTGGATGATCGATTGGATTGATTCAATTTCAATAAGGTAGATTCATAGAGGAATAAAGAATACATAGGTTGCATAATGTACAAGTATGAAAGGTATAGGAATATGTCATAGATATGATAGGTATAAGTCATAAAATATGATAAGATATGATAGAACATGTCATAAGATATATTAGTCTAAAGTACACAGATAAATAGGCACATATGCATATAGATTAAATGATATGAATATAAGCATATGATAGGATTATATGATAGATATATACTTAAATGAATAGATAGAACTTATACCAAGAACAAATGATAGGAATGCGTAAAAAGATATGAGTATAAGATAGACATACTAGAAAGAACAAAAGATGGAACACGCTAGGAACATATGATAGAAAGACATAAATGATAAGAACGATAGAGATAAGCAAAAGATGACAAAGCATAGGAATGAGAACATGTACATAAATGATGGGTACATATATGAAAATGTGAATGAGTAAAAGCCTACATGATAGGAATATAGAAAGTACAAGAGTAGCTAAAACATGATAGAAATGTATAAATGATATAAGGAGATATGAATATAGAAAGCTATATATGAATATATGAATACAAGAGTGCATAGATGCATTCATGAAATATGATAGACAAACTAAATGATAGAAAAAGATATGAATATATGTATTATATAGATATATGAGAACCATAATATGAAACTACAGATATGAGAACTAATACAGAGTAAAGTGATGATAGTATATATGCATAAGCAATTATGATAACAATAGTTATTCATGCTTATGAGATATGTACAGAAAATGTAATAAAGCTGATTGTCTGCTTAGGACCTGGTAGAGGGATAGATAGGCATGCCTATAGGGAAGATCTGAGTTCTTCTTGACATATTCATAGACGGAGATTGAGGCCCTAGTTTGGGTCGATGATATAGATCAGTTTGGATCGGTGTACATGTAAGGGTCACCGCAATGAAGCGAATCAACGCATGATGCGGTGATAGGTAGCCAGTCTGGAGTAGCGCGCGACGCCAGTTGTCTCAAATACGGTGATGATACCTTCGGGTATTAACGGACGCAGATCAGCGCCGCGATGCGGTGATGGTACTGCCTTTGGGTACACATAGTTTCCGTATCCGCTTCTAAGGTATTTGCGGACATGAAACAAAAAGGAAATGATATGAATAGAAGATATGACACGATATGAGAAGCATAGCAGCACTATGCGATAAAGAAATCTGAACAATTTACAAGAACAAGTAGTACAGTATAAATTGAAGTATGTAAATAAGTATTATATGAACCTGAGAAAAGTAATAAAGTATATACAAAAAGCCTGAAGTATAGGATAGATAGAATAAAACGTACAAATGTATATGAAGTATAGGAATAGTACGGGATAACAGGGATATAGAAAATTACAAGATGAACACCTATAATAGGAAAGTATACAATAGTCACAGTATGAAAGTGAAGAATCACGATAAATCAAAGAGCGAAAGATGAAAAAGACATAGACTAGAGACATGATATGTAACCTGAAAAGATTAGGAACTTTGAAAAGACATATGACAAGTGTGAAAGATAAACACATGACAAGTATAGGAATATGCAAAGTATAGAAATAGGAATACAATAAAAGTATAGATAAGAGATAGGCCACAGACATAGAATATGTAATAGAAAAGATTGACATGCAATAGAAATGTAGAGATGATAAGTAATTAAAGTTATATAAATATGTATAGATAGATGATATGCATATGTATAAGCTTGTGACAGTCGCCATTGGTGGTTGTTCATGCTTATGTTCCCACTAAGCGTAAAGCTTAGCACGGGTGTTCAATCGGAGTGAGTCACCAGAAGACAAGGATAGAGAGACGGGACATTACTGTCAATGGCCAGGCCCGACTCGAGATAGGTGCTCATCATTGGCCTTCCGCAATCTCTGATGTTTTGTAATAGAAAATGGTACATGTATAATTAAATGGGACTTTGTATATGTGTATAGATTGTGATGGACACCACTAGAGATGGCAAATGTGTAGTATCCGTGTTTCAGACCGTCCGTCCAGGTCAAGCGGTAGAAAAATCCGTTGTTTGGATAATGAATATGGATATGGATAAAATCCGATTTTTTGAATGGATATGGATTGGATATGGATTTAGGCATGCCAGATCGAAGCCAAATATCATATCAGACCCCAAACGTGTGTAATATTTGAATTAATATTTGAATGTTATAATATCGATACAATATTTGAATTAATTGTAATTTATTAATAACACTATATAATATGATATGATCTCACATTACTAATTCAAATATTTAATTATATTTTTAAAATCCTAATTAGTAAAGTTAGAAATGAATACTAAAAATATAATAATGTAAACTGGAAACCCTAACAATAACATTATAAATTATAAATCTAAGTCTATTGTAATTTGTAAATCTAACGTTACATGCTAACATTTGTAAACCTAACTTCTTAACACAGTAAATTCTAAACTTATAACACCACAAACCCTAATTTGTTGATAAGCCTCATCTGATCATGCGATCACGTCTTCATTATCCTTCCCAGCGTGGACTGAACATATCTCTTCCAAGATGTTTGAGCTTTGGCCATTCTTGGAATCACCCAGTAGACTTGATAATCATGATAACGAAGAAGCCCTCAGATTTAGTATAAGAATTGAAACTTATGTGACTCTTTAAACTCTTTAATGACCGGGCTCTATACGCCTGCAGTGGCATTTAAGTAGATTAATCTCCTCTTGAGCGGAGGAAGGGTCGACCGGCGCGATCTTACGGAGCTGCTTAGTTTTAGTCCCTAAATCCCTAACCTTAATGTAACACCACAAATTTTAATTCCTAATATTGTAAATTTTAATTTTAACACTTAAAGTCCTAATCAAACATCGCTAACCTAACTCTAATCTTGTCAAGTATAAATCTTAATCTAATAAAGGAGGAAAGGAGGAAGAAAGGGGAAGAGACGGAGAGTGGTTTTATGGAAGATAGCTGCGTTTTTGATAGAAAATGAGTCTATACTTTGAAGTTATCGAGCATAAGTATAAAGGCATGAATTTGCACATCTGGAAAAAAAAAAAAACCAGTTTGGATTTATAAAAGAAAAACACTCATTATGATCTGCTGTTCGTGAAATCTCAAAACAAGCTTGTAGTTCGCATCACGTCAAAGCATTAAAGCAACTCTTAGATCTATTCCTTCATAGCATTGACGGAGTTAGATTTGGTATTCTCGAGTTTTCTTTTATTTTAGATCAGAGTAGCTTAATTACAGACCCATTGTAATATAATATTGTGTTGCATTGTCGAACATTACAATCTAAAATACATATATCATGTTCTAATATTGAGATCGTTCATCGTAGCGTGCTTAAATGTTGAGATTCATCATTGCTTGTGCTTTAAATGTTGAGATTCATCGTAGCGTGTGTCGAAATATTAAGTCTAGTGCTGGTTCCATGAGTGGAATTAAATAATAATAATAATAATAATTATGCAAGTGCAGCGATTGGAGAGATGTAGTTGTAAGCTTGGTTGTTTTGTAGAATAAAATATTAATTGTGATTGAATTGTATGAAATATTGCTCTGACCATGATAATTTTATTTTGTAAAATGGTATGTAATGATGGTTCCTGAATTAAACCAAATAAAAAAAATAAAGAAAAGGAAAGAGACTGGTTTTTATACAAAGTAAATTGTAGTTGTGATAGAAATATCCCGAGCCATGTAAAGTAAATGATTTTGAAATTCTTTATTTTCAACTTGTCCATTCTTGTATTTCTAGACTAAAAATTTGATTTGACCTGTTTGTAATACTTTTTTTTATTTCAATATTTTATACCATTCTAGATTTTTTTTTAATTGTGGTTTTGTAAAGTAAATTGTAGATGTGAAAAACAAATCAAAGTTTTGGAATGTCTGTTTTTACCCAGTCACGGACCTTTGTATATTTTTATTTGAAAATAAATTATTAAACGACTTTAGAATGTCTCATTGATTTTTCATGATTCTAGACATCATAAATTAACTTTTGACACATAAAATGTTGAGATATATTCTTTTTAGCATGAGGTATGATTTGAAAGTTACACCCATTGCGTGGATCGATTACGGATCTATGACACGATTTCTTACATTATTTCTTTTATTTTGTTTTATTTTATTTTTATTTTATTTTCTCTCATTCTTTTCCAAGTTTTCAATTTTAAATTCAATTTATCATTTTCCAGATTTTTTTACATATTTTGTATGAACCACTATACTAGTTCTAGAAAATTCTCATTTGCATTCTTTGAATACGACAAAGTAGTTGATTTGTGATGTTTTATTAACTTTAGACTTTAGTTTATATTCCTAGTTTATGAATCCTTGAAGTTATAACTAGTGTCTTGAGTTAGCAAAATATGTCTTAGTGTAAATGGATAAATCCATTATCCGTGGAGAATATCGAGAAATCCAGTGGATAGGATATGATTGATTTTTATCAGTAGTATATGGATATGGATATGGATATATTATTTTTATTTAGGATGGGATGTGGTTTGAAAGTAAAGTCAATCCGTCCGATGCCATCCTAGACACCACTCAGGTGGTAGTTCTGTATGTATAAAATGATTTTTCTGTTTTTTACGAAATTATTCTGCAGTGCCGAATTGCAGCTCTGAAAGAGCAGGTCAATTAGAGTCCCGATAAAGTCGATGTGAGTCATAGTATAGATAGCATCACACCCCGGACTTCGGTTCGGATCCGCTAATCGGGTCGGGCCGGGATCGGGGGCGTGACACTATCACTATACGAGACAGTGATCTCTATCTATATGTACCCGAAGGTACTATCACTGTACGAGACAATAATGTGATGCCTTACCGGCTGACCTTGCTTAGGCGAGTCAGGGGCAGAGTCAGGGATGCACTAAAATCCTCAGGGAGTACTCAAAATCATATCTTTGTGGGCGATTCACAGTGGGCAAGCCCATAAACATTTACATTTAACGAATCCATTTTACAATGTAGGCATCAGCCTTTTTCAAAATGATTTACAAAATAGATGTTCCAGTATTAAATTGTTTATACAAAATATCCATATCAAAAAGAACACATGAAATATGAGTACATGTGAACATACTCGAGATTTCTTTCTTTATGACTCGGCTCCTCGATCTTGGGTCGCTGCTCCGATCACTATCTATCACTCGGTATTACTGCGCATTAGTAAAACAATACTTCGGCATTTTCATGCTTAGTGGTTCTATACAAATCCATTCTTGAGTTCGGCTTAAATCAATTTATGCAATTTAATAATTGAACTTTCAATCATTTGGATAGATAAATATAAATACATTACATATACATTATATATATATATATATATATCTGATAAATTATAGTTCATTGATGCATCCCATAAATACATTTTTCATAATCAATATTTCACGATCTAAATCAAGTTTAAATATGCTCTGAAATTCAATTTAGTTCCACGACATTAAGATTTAGTGCGAAAATTAATTCAATTCTGAAATGAATTCAGTTATGCCAATCAGGTGGTTCTGCGTCGAAAGTAAACTGATTATCTGCGTCCAATTCGATTATCTTGCATTCAATTCGATTTATGCGCCAACAAATTTAACCTATATCGCCGATATCGGGATACTCGAGTCCAAATGCGGTCTGTGAGCTGCGGGCGTTATCACATGGTTTATAACCTGATGCGATCATTGGAGCTCTTTATTTGATTCTCATAAACAAATGGTGAAACGCTACCGATACGGTCGAACAACATTCGGGTGACACATCAATAGTTGATTACTACTATTTGACCATATTGGTATACCAATCTATGTAATCTAAATAGCGGTTAACATTCCTCTTAAGGGCGTTGAATCCTTTATAGCAAAATATAGTACAATATATGCGGCTTATAAGCAGTTTGTGCTAATAATCGCAAATTTTTATATGCAAATAACACAATCACTTTTCTCGTCAATTAAATCAATTCAATATGCCTTTTGAACAACATGAAAAATAGTTGATTTGTGCGGAATCTCTCAATCACGGTTGGCTTTTCATATAAATCGGTCCCTATTTCAAACCATTAAAACTTAATATTATTCAAATTTGTGCTAGTGGTTTGGTTGGGATCATTTTCGGAGTTTAATATGAGTTCCAATTTAAACATTCTATATGTAGATGGATTCTTGACTCAATGGGCTTTCCATGAGTGCAGAACACTTTCGAATCGGAGTTCGGACGTAGGAGTTCTGGACCTTTGAGTTGGAGGTCATACAGTCAAATCTGGCGACGAGGCAGACCTAGACTGGATGAGCTCTTCTACCACCTGAGTGAAACTATCTATACTCCTCAGGAATATTAATGTATTTGTGACTCAAGTGACGCCCATAGGTCGAGAACACCCCAAATCGGAGAATCCAGCGAAGGAATCATGACCTTAGAAGTTGGAGGAATCATGTATAGTCAACTTTGACTGTGGCGACACAGATGACGGTTACCTTTGAAGTATTTAGGAAGCAAAGTCAAACACCTCAGTCCTGACATCTAACATCCTCCTCAGGCATATGAATGTATTCTTGACTCATGGGCTTCCATAAATTAAGACACCAATGGAGTTCTAAGCTTGAAGGAGATATGACCTTAGAGTTGGAGGTCATGCGTAATCAACGACGTGACTGACCAATGATAACTATTGTGACTCGCTGTTTGTGACCAACTTTGTTCAAGCGTACTGTTTGACGACCACTATTTGGCGACCTTTGTTTAGGCCATTGTTTGGCGACATTTGTTTGTAATGCTCCGGTTTGGCGACCATGTTTGGTAACCTTTGTTTGGCTGGCCAACGTTTGGCGACCTTGTTTGACGACCCTTTGTTTGGCATTATAGGTTTGACAGCCACTAACCCATTTCTTTATTGTTCGAGTAAAAGACCATAACTTGGTCTAGAAGTCAGTCAAAGAACAAAAGTCTAACATCAGTTCATTGATGTTGTTCACATTCAGGACTGCAAATTCTCTTTATTTCTAATCCAAAAACCCGTTCTAAGTGTGGCTAGTTGGCCGGCTGGACCATGCAGCCAGGCATCAAGTTTAGTTAGGCTGACCTCATTAAAGGACTACTATAACTTAGTCACAGAGGTCAAATCGAAGTTCAAAGGCTAACATCAAGATAATTGATGTGGCTACAATTTACTAGAAGGACACTTTTCCATTTCTGTAGCCCCATTTTAAATCAGGCTCAAAGTTCGGCTAGTATGCCTTCTGATGTGGCGGCTTCCGTAGTTTAAAATGCAACCAGAAGCTTTTTAAGGCGGATAAGCTGCCCAACAATCCTTGGAGTGTAGAAGAAGACCAAGTAGGAGAGGCCTACCTCATGGAGTTTATCGAGAATTGGTTCGGTCTCTGCCCATACTCTTGTCATTTCAGAAGGACGCCGTGCTTGTGGGAGACCTATGGTCGATCGTCAGAAAATGCAGAAAAGGTGGAGCCTCTCTCCTGCACCATTTTCTGTTACTCTCTTTCTTATGGATCACTCTTAATCAGTACTTTCAAAGAGGCTTTCTCCCTCTCTACATGCCACATGTCATTTCTTAATTTTTTTGTTTACTCATTTATTTCTCCTAATATCACTTAGACATATAAACATTTACATTTGACCCTTGGGTCCATTTTACAATTTCTATATTTTCTCTTTCCCCTTCAGGTTCATTTCTGGATTCAACAATCATCTAAATCGATATTAAAAAAAATTTCAGAAAAATACCCAAGTTTAGCTCGAATAACCACCTGAATATATAATAATTTTTTGTGTAAGAATTTTAGGAGTATTTACAGGGTGTTACAAATAATCTTTATATTGTATGATCCAAAGCGGAGTTACGCTATAATGATGTGGATCTGTGTCATCAGAACGACAGGGTCCTCGATATCTAATAAGCGTATCTTCAACGACAGCTATATCATATAGGCATGCTATCTATCCCTCTGGGTTCTAACGGACAATCCATTGTGTATTTTATGTTCGATGCATGTCTGTGTTAGAATAAGTATTTGACTGTCCAGGTAATCATATGGAAAATATTACTATGATTACTTTAATAATTCGTTCTCATGTTGTAGCTTCATATCACTATTCTCATATTTCTTTCTTTACCAATACATGTATATCATTTCATATATCTATTCTATATACATTTCTTCATGTTTTAGCTATTCATATTCCATTTATTCACTCTTGTATTCATATCTTGTTCTATTATATATTCATCTCATATATTAGCATATAACATTTGCACTTTCTTCTATGGATCCTTCTCTCTATCATCTACTTGTAACCATCATGTATGTCTTGTTAACTTATATCTTTATGTACTCTATCGATTCTCGTATCTTTTCCATATATCTTGCTTCAATTTACTGTATTTAAATTCTTTACCATACATATAACTATTTTCTTATCATTTGTACATTTTGCTGTGTTTGTCTATTCCATTATACTTCTAATCTGTATTTCTATCATATATTCATTTCATATATTCCTATATTCATTATTCATCTATTCACTGCTGTATGTATATTATATATATTAACATTTTTCTCTAATTATATCGCTTGTCTGATTCAATTGTAGAAATCAGTCCAAATATTTCCAATATTTAGTCCCAAAATCTTGTGACTAAATCACACGGCCTATTCCGACCCCGAAACAACCTATGTCAACAACCTATGTCATTATATGGCTTTTTATTTCAAGTAGGAAAAATTTTCATACCTGGTGAGTTTGTGAAACTCGAAGATTTGAAAATCTTGCGCGTGGCTCGCGATCGTGGATCAACTGTCTCTTGATCCAACCAATTGTAGTCGAGCCTTGGTAGATCCTAAGTACCCAAATTTAGGATTTTTCGAACTTTTGTCGGCGAAATCCAGTGTTTTTGAAATCTTCGCGTGTAGCATCGTCGAGTAGATGAACTTTTGGTGTTCTTGGCTGGCCAATTCCGACGATCGAAACTAAACGTGTATCAAAAGAAAAATAAAAAATAAAAATAAAAATATATATATCACACTCTCTCTTCGCTCTCCCTCAGTCTCATGCAGGATAACTTTTTCTTTTTGTATTCTTATTTTATTATTATTATTATTATTATTATTATTATTATTCTTATTTGGATCCATAGCTCATATTATTCCATTCAGTCACGTTTTTACGAAAGAGATTTTTATTTCTTTTTAGGTTCACTTTATTTTAATCACACTTATTATATCATTTTCACGACTTGAGATTTTATTAAAATCTAAATCGCAGAAGTCATTTGGCGAAAATTGTCAGCAGGAAAATCGTAAAATATTAAATGATCCTGAATTTAGCGAAACTTTTCTAAATCGACTGATTCGCGAGGCGAATTCATGAATGTGATCCGTTTGATAATCAAATCTAGAAATTTTCTAAACTGCGACCATTCGATACTTTACAACATTAAAATTATTTAACTTTGCCATTTTCCTGCAAAATGTCATTTTCAACGAATACAATTTTAACTTATTTTATACCTAAACATGTATAAAACTGTGCCCTTAGTATATTTTAGAATATTACTTTTGACTCTTGCTCTTGTGATTGGCCCAATCGGCATTTGAAGCGAATTCATTGAGCTTTTATTCTTATCAACCATGCCTTGGCCAAGACAAGCCATGGCACACTGAATGCTTGTAAGACACATGCATGGGTGCCTCGACATGCATGTAATCTCCTCTCCGACGTTGGCATAGGCGTGTGACGCATGCGTGTAAGACGCGTATGAGATCATATGTGGATCCTGTATAAGCAAAATGACAAGGCATTAAGGCACTCCTGAGCCAGTATCACGCATTGCTACAAGATTGATTCATTAGCGCAGGCACTCGTGCTTGCACATCGATGGGTGACCATAGGCGCAATGTCATGGTTTGGTTGAGCAAGCACATAGCAGTGCATGGTAGCACATGGCTTGTTCGATTGCTCGAATTAGAACTTGGTAGTGCATGTCTTGTCGGGCCGGGCATGAAGACCTTCCAGCAGTGGGATGACGCCAGGATGTCTATGGCGTTGACGGATGGAAGGGTGCTGGTGTGCTTTACCTTTTGAAGTAAGCGATGGACACAGCCTTCAACGTGGACCAGGACAGAGGCGAAGCTAAGAGGAACATTGAGACTCGAAGATGGCACCTCTTGAAGGATCATTGATCACAAGGAAGGCAGTTGGGGCAGAGCGTGGGTTGCAGCCCATGGGAGCCAAAATTTGAATTCAAACATTTGAAGGGAGGCACCTGTTGGGAAGAGGTACCTTGGTCTTTTTAAAGACATTGTCCTCATTGTGGGAAAGGTTAGAGAAATCAAGAGGAAGTTCCTTTGTAATTGTCAAATCTTATATTGGAAGTGTTGTGAACACTTGAAACAATTTGTAATCGGATTGTTTTGTAATACAAGTAGGGATTCATTTCATGTAAAAACAAGTCTCATATATACACTGTTTTTGGTGAGACAAGAGGGGAAAGGTGTTCTAAGTCAGAGCTTTAGCATCGTGTAGTAGGAGGGGGAGAAAATGAGAATGAAGAATGTGTTGAAAAAAGAAGAGGAAAATGTAGCACAAAAACGAAATAGAGAATATTGTTTAAATCCTGAACTATTTTTACTTGTGCAATGATATCTTGAACAAAAAAAAGTTTCTATTTAAATATTACCAACTTTCATTTTAATTCATTTTCTAACTTGGGATAACCCAAACCTAGTTCCAAACCAAGACCATGTCCTACATGTCAAATACAAACTGACATCGTTTTGCACTAATGGAATAACCAAACCAGGTCAAAACGACGTCGTTTTAGGGTCATTTTATACAACCCCCATCTTCATCCTTTTCCTCGACCAAGAGACCAAGATGAGTTGGATTCCGTCTCAGCCACTCTTGCTGCTGCTGATTCTACATCGATGCTCTTTGAAGATGCTGTTGTTGCTGGTAATTAGGGTTTCTGTTTTGAAAATTAGGGTTGATGTGAAAATTTCTGCCCCGGCCATTTCCGATCCCATGTGGATACCGACCTCGCGGGTTCATAAAAAAACTTTGAAAACTAGGATTTTGAATCTGATCCCAAAACTCTAAATTAAATAAAATAAACATAAATCAAAATCAAATGAAGCTTGAAAGTCGACGATTTCAAGGGAGCGCAAACAAATTAACTAGGGTTTTGAAAAATTTGCCCAGGCATGTCTCTCTGGCTTTGAGGGCGTGGTTTTGTGAAAACGGTTCAAATTAGCTTTCAAAACTGGAAAAATGTTTTCGAAAAGCGTAGAGTTGAATACAAAGTGCAAACAAAATCCTGGCGGCGATCAACAATGGATATCTACTTGGAGAGAAGAACGAACTCCTTTTCACCGTACAAAGCCATTCCTGCAGATTCCCAACTCAAAAACACACCCATATTCAGTTTCTGGAAATTTGACCAACTAAAGAGACGATTTTTAGAGCTTCGATTATATTTTCTCTAAGAAATTGAAGATACGTTCTAAACTTTCAGACAATTACCATCATTTCTCAGAGGGTGCAGCACAACAAATCCAATCAAACCAATGGATCAAAATCCAAATCATTCATCGAAAGATTTTTTAGAAAAACAAATCCAAATCCAATTGATTTCT
This sequence comes from Tetrastigma voinierianum, assembly GCA_016808115.1. Lineage (NCBI taxonomy): Eukaryota > Viridiplantae > Streptophyta > Magnoliopsida > Vitales > Vitaceae > Tetrastigma > Tetrastigma voinierianum. Next base: position 93,837 of record JAEQBH010007693.1, read on the forward strand.
GATAAGTATGGTTAATTTCAAATTTCAGTTGAATCGAAGAAACAAACTAAAGCTTTATTCGATCAATCAATCAGAATTTCTCACTTATGGTTTTCCAAATTAAAGAAAAAAAAAGGAGAAAGTAAAGAAAATAGATGAAAGCGGCTTAGCAGAGATCGATAGCAATATAACGGTAACGTGAATCCAATATTTTCTATTCTCTGTGTTGCCATGGTCGACCAAAAGAGGATGCAGATGTGTTGTTCAAAGCATTAAAATGTGCCCTAAAATGACATCGTTTTGACTGATCTGATTTGGTTCTTCCATCAGTACAAAACATCGTTTTAACAATAATCGCCCAGGACATGATCTTGGTCAGGTTATCGAAGGACTAGAAAGCCAATTAAAATGAGAAATTCAACAGATCTAAATAGCAGCTTTTTTTGTTTGGATATAATTGCCAAAGGCTCATGAATAAAAATGTTACACTTTCCCCCTACTACGACAAAATCCCCCACCCCCAGCATATCATCTGCTTGCCTGCCTACCTACAAAACAGATTCCTCCTAACAAAAAACCTTGAGAAATAAGGAGAGAGTAGTAGTGCAAACGCAAACATTAAAATACTAACAATAATAATACAAAACCAACTACTACGCATGCCATTCCACAACTACAAAACCCAAAACCAAAACCAAAAACAACACGAGAGAAATAAAGAGAGTCATAGACAATATAATATTATCAATCAAGTATATAAAATATCATGATGATCCCTTTTGATGAGTGAGGGCTCTCTCTCCTCCTATATACCCTGCAACTGGGAAAAGGAAATGCGGATTGCTAACCCGGCGAGGGGGGTAGCATGCTTGCACACAAGAGCTTCAGTTGCCTGCTCCTCACTTTCAAACATGACCAGAGCCTGCTTCTTCCCGTTCATCTCAAGAGCTTCGTGTTGACACTTTGCCGTGTTCCTCCAGGTGGGCCTGATCTCCTCCTCTGTGATGTCTGGGGAAGAGTGGATCGTGGATCATCTTTATAGGTAGACAGCAGTGTCCAGTGGTCTTTGCAGCATTTCTGTGGGCAGTTTGGTCGAGTTCGGCGTATACTAGATGTGTATCGGCACCTATTATTATCTTTGAATGCTTTGAGAGTTCACCTCCAATCTCTTTCAAATAGCATCGCTCCCTATTTATTTCAGCAACAATTGACAAGGATTTTTAGTTCCAAGTATAAAGAACATGGCCACAAATAAAATGCAATACAAACAGAAGTAACACAAGCTATTGATCAATTGAGTGATAGCATAATACATAAATATATTAGATTCCAAAATTTAACAAGTGGGAGAAAATAGTTCGAAATTTTCAATCAGTTAGTTAATGCAACATATCCACAGCCTGATTGAATAAATCTGCATTAATAAGGCATTAAAGTAAACAAATACAACAAATATGAAATATTATTCAAAACACAAAACCAAAGAATAATGTCATCCTTCTGGAATCATCCACAAAGATCTAATGGGATGTAGAAGTAAGTGCTCTAATTGGGAATATAAATGAAATGATCATCTCAGAAATGTATCTCGAAGAGGTGGTAAACTATCTTACCTTCAAAAAATGTACTGCCAACTCCGCCTGAAAGCCATCACCCATTTGAACTAGTGCATGATCTGGTTTATTGCGAAGCAGCTTAATTCTCACAATGTTTCCATAGATGGAAAACAAGTTGAAAAGTTTATCTTCATCTATTCTCTAAAATCAAGGAAAAAGTTTTCAACCATGAGGGTAGAAGAGCAATATGAACTTTAATGCATGACAGATAAAAGAGCTTGAAACCACAAAAATGAATAAAGAAGAAAGAAAGGGAAGTAGAGAAATCATACATGATTTAGATTAGAGACAAGGACAGTACACCTGTCACATTTGTCCCGCTAATTCAGGGGCAAACCTCCTCCAAGGCAGCAGCAATTGCAGACGCATTGGACATCTTGATTTAAAAGAAAAATATACAAAAATCATGCTTGAGACAGCATTACCATAGAATTAGACAGCTTAAAACCATATACAGAATCTCATCCAAAATTAGATATGCAAGCAATTTCAAAAGAGAAAAAAGCAACATCCTTATAAGAAGGCCAGCCATACACAAAAGCCCCACCTAGAGGCTATTTCCCTAAGTAAGTATTATTATATTCCAGGATGATGTTATATGTCAAACCAAAGACTTGAAACCCCATTCTAATACTTCCCTTCCGTCAAAAAAACAAGAAACAAAATACAATCTTCCCTGGACCTCATAAGTCAATAGATTTGATAGAATGCCACATCAGGCCAGATATCGTACAAAGTGGGGCTTTGAGAAACGTGGTACAAAAGAAGCAACCATATTAAATTTTTTTTTATAAACAAAACGTAAAAGGCATGAAAAGCGTCAGAAAGTATCGGGAGAAGTACAAGGGAAAAACAGCAGAAAGACAAAAGCCTATACCCAAAAACCAAGCCCCCCTCAGCCGAGCCCTAGCAATCAAAATCTGAAAAGGAAGAATGACCCTGGACAGAAGCAAACCATATTAAATGTATATCTAGTAAAAAATGAGTACAAGGGAAAGACCCTTGACAACTCTTCCTTTTCCCTACTCATTATTTTTTAATGTGATATTAAATGTACCATCACATTAAAACAATGAAGAGTGAAAAGAAAAAGTTATCAATCCATCTTAACTATTCCTTTTAGATGTGGTGAACAATGTCACATTTCTGGAAAAGCCTCAAGGACAGTCTGTAGCATCACACCCACCTGCGAAATCAACTGGAAACACGGAAAAAGAGATTTGGACATCAGTTAGCAGAGTAAGAAAGGTCAGAGTGTGTAAGTAAATAGAAACAAAAACTAGAATACAAACCAAATTAATCACCTGTCCCACTAGCTCCTGGTTGAAGGCCATACAAACCTCCAGCATCACCATATGAATGTACTGCCATAGTACAGATACTGGATGCCAAAAGCAAGAACCCAGGCATAAAATATCATTTTTATAAATTCAAAGGAAATAGCATAAAGCATCAGAAAATACCTAGAGAATCTGCCTTTCTGCTCTAGAAGGCAGAGATGGATCTGTAGAAATCCCTACCAGCATAAGAGAATTAATTCAGCGTACAGCCAGATTCGACATTAAAGGAGACTTTCTTATCTCACATGACACCTGCCATACAAGTTCAGAGTTAATGTGGCAACATTACCTAGGCGCTCATTATTGTAGTTCTATTTCATCAAGGCTGCATATCAAATACAAGTATAAATTTACAATCAACACATAATTGGAAACAAGATGGAAAGAGTATTTATATGCATCCATATGCACTTAGCACTCACATAAGTCAAACGACACAGACACTCTTATCAAGGCGAATAAAGGGTCACTCTTATCAGGAAGGCAGATAAAAGTCAACAGGATAATAAAATTACAGAAAGGTTGGAAGCCTGCTTTCGAAAGCTGAATGTAAGCTAGCCTTAACCATCATGAAATCTTGCGTCTAAAGAAGAAGCCAAGAGATCAAACTTCTTTAGATCCAAACCAGCTTTATATCAAATTAAATAGCTCCACTTCAAACACAATTTCTTTTCTAAAATTATTATCTCTGAAAATTCTTATCTTTTACCTCTATGTACTTGATACTGGATAAGGGCTTGAAAGCCTACAAGTTTGCATACATTTGGATAGATATAACTAAAGGCATGATGAGATGAACATTTGAGAGCAGCTTACAGGCGCTATAAATGCAGTTTAAGTGTAAAATGCATTTCACATCCCAAAATAATTCTTCAGCATGCCCAGTAACACAGGATTAAAGAAATTGAATTTTGAAGGATGCTTCAATAAAGAAATCAAACCATGCCTTCTCTCTTAAAAGTCGAAAATTAAAAGTGAGAGATGAATAAGACAAGAAGAGAGATAAAGAGAAAACTTGAAGAAGCTATTGACTGACTTTAAAATCTGACAATCTTCTCACAGGCATCATGAGGAGAAAACACTTGATGCAGCACCTCCACTTATTTATATGAGGTCATAGCAGGTGATGAATTGTAACCTAAGAGAATTCAGGATTAGGCTGTGTGTCCAGAGTGCCTTGCAGCATACCAGCCATCTGTGAGACAGGAGAGAGAAGAGAATAAATGAAGACAGATGAAGAGGAGAAGACTGGGGCAGAAATAATATGTGCCTGCTGCTTGCTCCACAGTACCAGCAACAAAATGCAAGGTAAAAGAAGAAAAGTACAAGCGTTTATAAAAATAAAAAAGAAGAAAGATAAGCATGCAGAGCAGAAAATTAAAATAACTGAGTTAAGATGGATAATCCTGTATGCACATGTGAGTCAGGCGCATTGCAAATCAAATACCGAATCAAACCCTTATTGATATTTATATCAAACAATATATAACCAAGATTCAGCATTAGGGAATGAGCCTATTCCTCTCTACCTATCTCCCAACACATCTTGTAATGGGTGGTAACAAAGTCTTCATAAACTTCAATGTAGAGGAAAATACAAGAACCACACTCAAGCTGCAAGAATTATAAGTCATGACAATTATCGATAGACCAAGAGAAGCCCTCCAGATTACCAACTATGTGATGCAATTCTTTTTGCAATATCTACTAAAACTGGAATCTTATGATGCTGTACTAAAAATAGAACCAGTAATGTTTTGTTCCTTTATAATGATTCAGACATACAAGGAAAGAAAGATGACAATTTTCCATTCCCCAAACAGCATCCAACACATATTGGAGCTGCCAGACGCTAATATCACACCAACAAAGTATTTTATGTGAAATTCATTAGAATATCATCTGATATCAGTGAGACCCAAAAGTCAACATAATAGTGAAGAACAAACACCAAAGTAGTACTTTGACATAAAATTCAGCAGAGATTTGTAATTTGATATCGCCAGTTAGCTATAGTCAGTTTGTCCACACACCAATAAAAGCAAGGACATTTTGACCATCACTATCATTATTTAATAAATGAACGTTAAATTAGGTATTTATCAAAGGCAAAAGGAGGTGATTTTGGGGAGGACCCAGAAGGCAAAGAGGAATTTGTTGCAGAGAAGCCCTGATGGTATTTATTATTATTATTAAACCACTTCTAATGCATTAGAAAAACTTAAAGATATGGACATCACAACCTTTTCTTTCATTTGTTGACAAGTGAAAATGACAAAAAAATTAGAAAGCGTGCATATAAATACCAATAAAAATAATAATAATAATGATGATGATGGTGATTATAGCTGCAACCATAATAATTAGTAAAAGCGTCAAATAGCAATAACATATTATTTCAGACCCATTATTTAGCCCACCCCAGAGATATAAGACAAGAACCACATTAATGGAAATCTTAGCACTTTGCCCATATTCAGCATCAATTACAGAACAGCAAACAAAGAATCAACATGCTCCAGCATTATTAGGCGCATGTCTCTTTGTTAGGCACTATTCTATTAATAGATTTTCTATTTGTATAAAAAATCAAGAAAATCAACATCCTAGAATATCCTACAAGCATGTCAAAGAAATCAAATCATCAAACCTACTTGAAGACTAAATTGATAAACCTCAATGTCATTTATCATAAACAATATATGAGGGTTTTTAATTTCTTTTTAAGTAAAGACAGCAGTGTGAAATAAGTGCCAAAGAATACACAAGTAAATGGTGTATACCAACAAGCTGGCCATAGAGCCAAAAGTAGGGATACAAAAATACCTCTCTCTCTTTGATCCAAACCAAATCAACAAACAAGTAGCTGCATTTTTACTGAACAAATTAGATTAAGAAAACAAGCAGCAGAAAAAATATATATATTTTCAGCCTATGACCAGCTCTCACATTCTCAAAATATCTTGTGTTTCTCTTGTTTTAAATTGTACAAAAAGAAAACATAAGGAGACCCTCTCTCACAATTTTCCTGTTTCAAATCAAACATTAAAGGAACTCAGCAAAAATAACTCCCAAAAATTAATTTACAGCCTTCAATAGCAAACGCCAAGCTCCTCTTACTTCTTTAGACCCCATCCCTTCCATTTCCCAAATGTACCACAAATAATCTCTGTGAAAGACATCCATCCTTTGATTGCAGCGTGTCAGCTCTACTTGAAAGGACCGCCAGGTGAAGAGTCGCTCTGGGGGCTTTTTTTTTTTTTTTCTTCTGTGTTGTGCAAACGGTAGTCCACATTCCTAAATAGGCTTCCTCTCTAGTGACCACCTCGTCAAACAAAATCCTTTTATTCTCAAGCTCTCTTGACATCAAGCAAATACATAAAGTAGCCTTCTTTTACTATTGAACATGTTAGCCTCTTCCACGCCCAAAGTATATTGTCTTTTCCATAGCAGCCAATATCTTACAAAATCTTTCTTCCAGCCCATCCCAAGCCACACAAGAATTTAGTTAAGCTCCAGGTTGGGGAATACCCACCACGGGAATCTCAACCAGTCCATCCCAGTATGAGTTGAGTCTTTGTTGGGTCGTTTTAAACCATTAACCTACCACCAACAACCGACTCAGTAAGCCATTTTGATTAGGATTGACCTCACAAAATATCAAATATCATCAAATAATAAAATGAAACCTTTGAACCTTCTCAATTACTATGTCAACCCTTTGTTGGAAAACATCTACCTTCTTTACCCTAGTGAAAGCGGTGCCAGCACTCCAGCGAAAAACGATAAGGTAAAAGCATATTTATACGCCTAAGCCTCTAGAACTCTCAAAAAGCCACTGTGGACCATTTACTAACACTATCCACCTTAGAACTCTCAAAATACTTATGATCAATTTATCCATCCACACAAAAGCCCATTTTCCTGACACCTCTAGTAAAAATTTATAGTTGACACTACGGTCCTTAAGACTTCTCAATTTCTAGCTTGCACAAATTTATCAAAATATATATATATAGCACGAGAACACCTTGATTTACCATGTCAGAGTCAAATCGGCTCATATGTTATAAGTGTCACATTATAAGGATTTGTCAGCCTTCCTGGCATTTTGGAATTTAGAGGCCCATAGCTAAATCAATTTTTTACCATGTATGCAACACATTTAGCCAGCAACATAAGGATGCTCCACTAAACTTGGTATAATCAGAATCCTCAAATCTTTTTGGCTGTTTTCTTTTGACATCAACACGAGAATGCAAAATTAAGGGTTTTTATAAAACCGTCCTGCTTTACTCTTTACATAATTATATATAGTGGAATATATGATTATATATGATAGTCATGATCTACAAAACTATGGAAGAATAGCATATGCACGATTTTAAATCACATATAAAGTCTCACAGTAGGAAGTTTAAATCAAAATTTTTAACAAAAAATTAATTAAAATAGATCTTTAAAAAAGAAAGACTTGTTATTCATAATACATTCAGAATTTATTTTGCCTTTTATATTTTGAAATAGACGAAAAAAAGGAACTTTAATTAAAATCAAAACCATGGCTTACAGCTCCTAAGATGAGTGATTTTGGTTTGAAATGATTTGAGAGAAAGAAAGATCAAATAAAACAATAAAGAAACAAAGATCAAACCAAATAAAAGAGAAAAACGGGGAAGAACAGTAATTTTTTTAAAAGAAAAAAGCTCCTAAAGAAAAACTAAAACAAGAAATGGCTCCTACAGGAAAAATCCTATTCACCAAAAACAATAATGATAGGTAAAAATTACTTTAATATTTGTTCAGTAGAAAGCATTTTGAAGGAGGGAGGGACAGAGAGAGAGAAAAGAAACCTCTATAAGAAACGTTACCTTTACTAAACTCAGGGCTTTCTCTAGATTAAAGAACTTTATTTCAAAAGGTGATTGCCTTATTGACTAATGCCTGATGCAATTACACGATCCTGTGCTCTGACCGATGAATAGTATTCCTGAGTCAAAAGAAACCATAAATGCCTAATGCACCCAGGGTACTAGGTAGTCAGAAAAGCACCACCTTCAGCATCACTGAATAAATGCTTCCTCACTAAACGAACTCATTCCTTATAGACTAAAAGGGTTTCAGGTGTCCCATAAGCATTTATTAACTCCAACTCAATGTCATTAATTGCATTCTAAATGTAAAGCTAGGAACAGAAAATAAACGATATCCCAGGTTTATATATAAGAGCCAAGAAGAATGGCAGCCAATTTCACTACAAATAAATTGCAGCATATTTCAGTAGTGTTGTGAACCAGATCACTAACCTCATCTCCTGGGTGTATGACATTCTGAGTCCGCTGTTGTTAGTTCTTGATCATTGGGAGCTGAACATAGACATTCCTCCCTGTGGATCAAAGGATTTAAACCCATAGCAGATTTGGAGAATAAACAAGAAATAGGCAGAACATCTCAATGGTAGGCAAATCCATAAAATTTTTAGAAAAGGAACCTTATTAGTCTCCCTTTGGAAAAAAGTTAACATTGCTTCTTTTTTATTTTTTTATAAGTTAAAGTACATAATAAAAGTGATAAAAAACTGACCCAATAGATACAAAAGATATATTCACCCTTCATGAATCACTTAACTCGTCTTACCAAAACCACGCCCCTCTCATCTAAGCCCACCAATCAATGAATTACAAAAGTGACCATCCACCAAAAGTTTTGATCTCAACCGAAAGATATACAAAAAGGCTTAGCCTTTTGCATGGACCTTTATATCTAAATACATATCTGCTCCTTGCCTTCCAAACCGCACAAAAAAATACACAAGTACCGTTCCCACCTCTTCTCGATCCTTTTAACAAAGACTCATTCCAACCCAAGAGGTATCCCAAACTGAAGTGCTTAAGATACCCTAAAAGAAAAAGCAATTCCATAGCACATGTCCTCTACAAATACGATTTCCCATAGCAGATTCATCATCTCTTAGCATAAAAGCATCTGGCAAGGCCAAGCCTCTTCTCTATAAACAATAGTTTATATCACAAATCACAATTACCTTGCTTGGCTAGACATTATTGAACTACCGTGTTGTAGTGACAATATCTTGCATTTGGAGAGAGGCCTGCAGCCATAGAAAGACATGCCAAATATATCAAATTATCAATTTGACTGAAGATTCAGACATGACCAGCAGCCTATACCATATGGACACCAACAAGAACACACAGTTTTTTGCAGGCATCACACTTAGTAATGGCTTCAAATGGTTTGGAACAAGCTGATAAATCATTCCCCATCCAAAATAACAGGCATTTAGAAGACAAATGCATAGAGCAAAAGGAACAAGAATTACAGCAAGTAGAATCATTAAAAAAATCCATTGTTCTTGATAGTGCCCTTACAGGACAGCACCTGCTACACTACATGAATGGGTTCTTTTCAGCCTCATAGTGTACCCTTGTTTGAAATTAATAAATCCCTTTCTTACTACAGTGGTCTCCTTGCAATTTGCCTTTTCTCTAATTGTGAATTAAATATACAAGCTATTTTTAATCACCATGAAGGGATATAGTACAATCATTCATATTTCAGTAATACTCAAACTTTAGACATCATTATATTCTTGTTTCTAGAAGACCTTCTCAAGCCACGACAGTTTTTAAGTCAAATATTCAGTAAGGCTAGTCATGACCACAGAATTAGTGATCCATGAATAAATGTAAATATAAAAATGGGCTTCAATCAATTTTGTTCTTTCTTTTCTCTCTAAGTTATATTTAATAGTACTTAGCCTAATAATATGACATAAACAGGTGATTCAGTCTCCAAACAGGCTGAGGCTCATGATAAATGCTCCAAGCTAAGAAGGTTCATATGGCTAGCAATGTCCTGGCCTTACAAAAATAACCAAGTATGCAATGTCTGCCAAATTTGACAAACATAGGCCATTAAATGGATCCATAGCCACAAATGACTTGAAAACTGAGACTTAAAAAATTACAATCTAGCTTCCTATTATTGGCTCAATACACCCAACAATTCTTTAATATCCCTTCTTTCCAGGTCAATATCTATACAGCCAAATAAAGTATATGCTAATACCACAGATCTCTACCACCTTTTATAAATGCAATTATGCTTTATACTTTGTAGAGCATTTGCATAACTGTAATGGTTATAAGGATGCAGCTCCTTTGCCAAGCTGTGTTATATTGAGAATCTATTTCAAGCAGCTTTATACAGAAAATGTCAATACCATAAGTAAATGGCCCCATTGAAGCTTGCATTGAGATTTATAGATCAATACCCTCTCCTACGGATATTGGGGTATAAAACTCCATCCCCTCAACACACAATTCAGAAGCTTCAGTTAACTATTACGTCCTGTACTAATTAGCCTTAAGCGTAATAATCAGCCATCCATGCTTCTTTTATCCTTTATCATCAGCAAAATAAAATAAGTAAAAACATGGCCTTCAAACTCACCATTGTACAACAAGGGTCTATAGGAGACTGCTCTTCTCTATTTTGTGTTGTCCGTTGAACTCTTCATAAATGGCCTTAAGAGATGGAACCCAGAACTTTTTGTCGGGAAGGATCCGAGAAAAAAAGAAGTATGAAAAGTGGGACTAGTGTATCTTTTGGTTGATGCGGAAAGAAAAGATAGCATTGCTCTTGAGGATGAAGTCCACACAAGATCCAAACTGACCTTTTTTGTGTATATCTTCTTTGGTCAGAGACCATGACATCCTATAGTGGACAGTCTAACTTCCTTAGTTCAATCCATTGATTGGGTGAAGCTACATGAGAGGATAGTTTTTGTATTTTTTTTGAGATTAAGTCTTCTTTTTATGCATCTTTGGTGGAGACCAAGAGTATTTATTGTGGATGGTCAGCAGTGGGTGCAATTCAATGATTAGCTGGGCTCTAGTAGATAGGGGCAGATCCATCTCACTTTTTGTATTTTTCCTCTTGAAAAGGGAGTAATGCCAAAGCATAGTTTTAAGGCTAGGCAAACCAGATGCAAAAGTCTCTTGAGGGCTTAGCGAGAAGGAAGAGTGCAACATAAAGCTCACGCCTTAGTATGAAGTGAAATAGGACCTTGGATGCACGGTAATTTATGAATGTGATTCAAAATCTAGTAAGATTAATTAAAAAAATGAACATTTCTAACATTTAAAAGAAACATTCAATAGAAAAGTTAAGAAAATTATATAAAATTCAAGATATAATTAGAAATTTCAAAATTAAAGTGTTTAGAAAGAAACTAAAGTCTACAAGTACGCCATTTTCAATAAGAGGCATCTATTTTTTTGAAGCGAGGCCTTGTAATCGGAGTAAGATGTGCCTTGAGCCTAGGCACGCGCCTTTTAAAACTATGGATGTAAGGTTGCTTTTTGTACTCTTTTGGGTCACCAGTTGAGCGTCTCTTCTTCAATACACTTCTTATTTACTCATCAAAAAGTATTTTTTATAGTTATTTTTCTTATAAGGGGCTGAGTTTCTTTGTTGTGTCATTGGGGTTGCTCCATCTCCTTTTCTAATATACTTATTTACTTATCCAAAAAGAAAAAACAACTGATCTTCAAATTCACCTGTCCACTCCAAACATCTAGTCAGAAGTTGCCCTTTGCTACATGGGTAGACAACTCAAAACCTAGAAAAGATTCCCACTCTCCCAAAAGAACCTTCCAAACACCCAAACACCGATGTTCTGAGCTGGCATCTCCATAAACAACAAAATAAAACAAGTCAGATGCCACAAGAGAAATCAAGTCAGAAGTTCATCATAAGCTCGTTCCCCATAGATAGATAAGTAACGACCTGGAAAACATCCCAACCCTTCCCCATTTCAAGAGACTTCTCCCCAGATCAAGCTATATATCCTTGGAACATCACTCCATCCTAATTCCCTGTACTTTCCACACAGCTTTCTTCCAAGCTTTTCTCTTGAATTTCAGTCCCTTACAACAAGATTTATTAAGGGCCACCAAGGTTCTAATTCTCTCAGTTCACCCACCTTTCTGAAGTTTAAAATTCATCAAATGAAGTCCCTAACCTACCATCCTCCAACCCCGTGTAGCTTCTTTGTGTAAATGAACTAGCCAGAATAACCAATGAGGGCATAAGCATACAATCAAGCAGAAGTGTACTAAGTTGGGAGCTAACTCCTCTTCATTAAAATGCACTTTCTCACACAATTCTATAGCCTTTTTACAAAATTTTTTTTTTGATCAGTAGCCTTTTTACAAAATTTTTGAGCTATTTTTTATAGGTAAGAATATATCCCAAACAATATTTCCGATAGATCTCCAAAAAATATATCCCACATAGCTAAGACCCATGTTTTTACCTAAATAGAATCACATCTTTGCTTGAGATTTATATCCTGTGGAAAAAATGAAAGGCTTTCTTTTCTTTTTCTTTTGATAAATAGAGAGCAGTTATTTTGCCGTTCTGCAATTTAAAATATAGTAGAGGGTGATGTTTCAGGAGGCATCCTTTGGAGCTTTCTTTTCTAACAGCGCTCCGTAATTTTGTCCTGAACTGTGTTAACAATAGCGTCGCACCAATTAAAACATGGCTACCATCAGGGATATATGAATTTAGGAATATCTGGCTTTAACAAATCCTTAAGTCTAAAATGAAAATGGGAACAAGAACGTGAAGAAGAACCCACTGTATAGTGTATGCCCACTGAGAAATGTTAACATATAAATCATCCAAGCACATACCTCTGAGATTTCATGCCCACATTGCGAACATGAATGAAGCTTTGGAGGCTCCGTCATTTTTGAAGAACTCCAAGAAGAATAATCCTTCTATTTTTATAAAAACAGGAGAAAAGATACACATGTACGAAAAGAAAACACAAACAAATTCAAATTGAAACCAATCCATAGTTTATTCTGAACACCTGTCAATAGAATTTTACATTACAGTGCTTAAAACCAAAGCCAAAAAAATATAACTTTGACTGAAAACAGCACAATAAGCAATTCAAATTTAGTATTTCAAAAATAAAAGAAAAAAAAAAATGCTTTTCTAGAATACTAAGTCACTTAAACCATTCTTACCACTTACCTCTTACCTCTATCAATCAATTTAACTCCACCAAACATCAGAAGAAAAAGCCCAAACCCAGTACGATCAAACAGACAAATCCAAAATAAACTGCAAGAAACAAGGAAGTACAAAGCAGAACCAGAAAGGGAGGTATTTGAAATTCCAATCTCAAAACCCATAATCCTCAAACAGTTGTCAGGAAAGACAAAAACAGCCAAAAGAAAATCCCCAATGTTTTCAAATCCACAACCAATCTGTTTCCTAATTCTCCGGCGCTTTTCTCTCCCAAAAAAAATCACCGAAAACGAAAATTGAGATTAGAGAAATGATAAAGAAGAAAGCGGAAAAACCTGAAGAGAGAAGGAGATAAAAGCAGAGGGAGGAAGAGAGAGAGAAGGAAGTGATAAAAGAGCAGGCAGGGTGATAATATTAATAATATATTCGTTGGTGATAGTATTAGTAGTAGGCCTCGGAGGAGATCGGCTACTACCACCACGGACCTGACGAATCCTGCCCTACCCTATGTCTTCTCCTCCGCCGAATGGGTGGCTGGCTGGTGGCGCAGTGGCTGCTAGCCCCTAGATATACAATTCATAAATCCGACGGTCTTACTTGCACCAACCACTTTATAAAGTAACACGAGTTTTAGACCGGGCAAATGATGTTTGAGAGGAAAAATTGTGAATTTTAGTTTTCAGCTAAATTAATGTTCAAATTAATTTATTTAGTAAAATATCTCATTATTTTATAATTTTTTTTTTATGATCCAATTGCTTTATCTTAGGCAATTATTTAATCTTTTAAATTTTTAATTGTTATCTTGGAATAACCAGCGTTGAGTTTTTATTTTTATCCCATCTTTTATTTTTATTTTATTATTATAATTATTATAAATCTAATTGTGGTTGTCACACGATTTAGTATTCAAGTAGATTAACGGATCAGAGCGGGATCGGGATCGATAATATCTTTGGAACTCTTCATAGCAATCGATGGACATTTGGTATATCGAGTCTTTATAATATATCGACGTATCGTATCTAGGAAGTCAAATACAGCTCTGTGTAGTGGTGTTTACGAGTGTCATATGTGCAGCAAGCCTGTTATGCTGTGTTTATCGTTTACAGTGCGAGTCGAGCCGGAACCTACGGTGGTGAACCCTATAAATGTGTTGGCCTGTGGATGCGGAAGTTCTGGACGTACCTCCTGTCCCCTGCAGGATTCGCCGTCTTTAAAACTTTCACGCAGTAGGAAGCATATGTAATATGCGTGTACACATTTATGTTCGATATAGCAATGTGAATCTCAAATTAAATGCGTTCATGCTCCTTAGACTTATCTGATACTTATGCCTCATGAGGCTTATCGTATTGGTCTTAGTAAGTCAGGAGCTTAATCTTATTCGAGAATTTATGCTTATAACGGACTTATGTTTATTGGTCTCATTGCAAGATTCTGAGAGCTTATTTGTATTATGGAACATGCTATACTTGAACATTTTATTAGTTACCGTATGAGTTCTGGAAACATGCTTATTCAAAAAATACCCCAGGTGTCTGGTCCAGGAGCGATACACATTTATTTATCTTATTAGATTCTCAGGAAATTTATTATCGTATGATCATGGAATAACTAGACCCGATGCTAATAAAAGTGTAAGACCACGGCTACAATAAGTGTCAGGAATATACTACTCTGATCACAGTGTCATTATATAACGAGATTCTTAGATCTGGAGCAAGTCTCTTTGTGTGAGACCAGTGTAAGTAGCAGCTGCAGACCAGTCTTTGTACTTATTAACGGGGCGAGTCTGATAGCCTTATCGAGTCTTAAGTACTAATCGGAGTGCGAGATGCTAATAAAGAATCTGGAAGTACTAATCGGGATCACGGACGTTAATCAGAATCTGAAGTACTAATCGGGGTGTGCCAACACCACGCTCGTGTGAAGCGCCGTGTCATTTAATCATAGTCTTGACATTCTACGATTGTATGTGTTACCGAAACTTCTATCTTATTATAGGGCATGAACTTACCTTCCACACTTTCAGACTTCAAGCGAAGTGAACTTAATAGAATTAGTGCGATCTGATGTTTTAATAATTTAAATTCATTTTTTCTATACTTTCGAGAATGCGTATTTTTAGCTTAAATGGCAAAATAGCAAAAAACAAGGGAGCTACGAGGACCACAATAAGTACATTTCGACTGTCTTGGGTGCGAGATTCAGTTATAGAGGCTATACGATCTGAGTTAAGTATCGTCTGATTCAACATCTTGCATCACCGTCTGATCTGGGTTCAAAGATTATCACAAGTACGAGATATAAAATCTCTACCCATAAATGAAGTAATTTCACCATTTTCATGCATTTTCTTTACCTTAATTCTCTTCTATTTCACTCCTCATCTAAATCAACATATGCTAAAATCTCAAAACTCCACAATTGACCTTTCAATTAGATAAGAATCAATGATTGTATCAAGTTCACCAATTCTAGGCCTTGGAATTGTGAAGGATTCCATATATAAACATTGTGCTCGACTAGGGTTTTCAGCAAACTTCCCTTAAATCTAAGTTAGGATGTCTTCCTAACAAACTCTCTAGAAAAGGAACCAATTTAATCTTCAAGGAAAACCACCCCAGCAATCATGCCAAGTAATTCATACTGCAATAATCATACCAAAATCACAATTATACACGAAATCATGTCAATGCAAAGATCCATTGTGACTTAGTCTCTCTCATCCTTCCCTCTTGTACTCCTTCCTCCCTCCTCTTCTTCGTAGCCTTGTTTGGAGACCAAAAATGAATTATTTTAGTCTCCTCCTCTATTATAGTGATGAAGAGGTTTTGGTTATTTGGCTTTTGATCCTTCACTTTTGGCTATTTGTATTCTAAAAATTTATAATTGTATTTTAGCCTATAATCTTAACAATCCATGTCTTTGATGTCCCTTTTGGACAAATTCGTTTTGTCCTTAAGTCTTGCCACAATTTTTAAGTTTCTCACTTTTCCATTTAACGCATTTAATTTGCAATTTTAATTTATCTTTCTGAAATCACAAATATATTGAGAAAGCAATTTAAGTATGTTACAGGTATTCTGTTGGTATTTAATGATTAAATAATTTCAATTATCGTTGTCCATAACAGCAGTATTACGTGCTTATTGATTTTCATTTTGGCTGTGTCGTTTCTCACTAAAAATCACGAGACTGTTTTTATTTTAAAAAACCATTTTAGAAATGGTTTGAATTAAATCGCTTATTTTTATTTTTATTTTAAAAGCGAATAAGAAAGAAAAGCGCAAATGTAATTCACGATAAGAAAAGGCGGTGTAATGGAATAGAGGTATAGGTCAAAATTAGTTACTTATCGGGAAGGTACGATGGAGCGTAGCATGCAAACCCCTAGAGTAGATTATACTATTGAATATTAGAAAATACGACTTGGTAATCGGTAATGAATCTTAGGAATGTGATACTTGATACAAGCGTACGAGACATATATAAATAAATGAAATCAATGAAGTCATGTGAAAAATGTGTCGCAGATGACATGTTAGAGCCATTCTAGGTGAAATATTAGTCTGATAACAAAATCTGAAATATTAAGCATTCGATTAAAAGTTAGTTATAAATAAGTATCTCCAATTATTAGTCATGATAGTCATGGAATGTCGAGAGCTCTACGAGAAGCTCATTTATATATTCATAATGCTCCCAGATTCCATTTATATAGGAATTGTATGAATTAACCGTAATATTTGAGATTTTTGAACCGGTTTGAAATTGGAAATTTTGAAAATTAAATTTGAAGTTAAATTGAAATTTGAGATTTTTGGGGACTTCAGATTTTAGAAATTGAAATTTTGAAAATTAAGACTAAGATATTTGAATCTTGAAATTAGAATTTGTAGAATTTGAATTTTAAAAATAAGTGAGAATTTGAAGTTTGAAATTTGGACATTTAATTTTAAAAAAATTGAGAAATGAAAATTTAGAACTTTAGTTTTGAAATTAGAATTTTATTAAATTAAAGTAGGTGATAGTTCATATATTAGGAAAATAAATTGAATTATTAAAACATTATTTGTAATTTAATTAAATAAGAAGCAAAAACAACAATATATTTCTGAGAAAATAAAATAATAAAAATTTATAAATTAAATGGCTTAATTAAATATATGATAAATTAAATATATATATACAAGATAATTAATTAAAAAATTACTATATAAAAGAAGAATAAAAATAAAATCAGAAAACTTACACAGTAGGCAAGACTCCGGATGAGTAAGCCTTCAATTTGAAAATTGCCTCCAAATTTGGGATCGTGTCGAGAATTCTTGATGAGATTTACTAAGACAATCTTATTTAAATCGAATATTTAAAACACAGACCAAATGGGCATAAAAACCGATCGATGGAAGACTGTTGTGTCTCTTTAAAAAAAACTTAATGAACTAATAAGGCTAAATGATATATCTTCCAATGTAATTTATTATCCCAAAAATATTTAAATAAGAATTAATTTAGGTCACTTTTTTGGTGGAGCAAGCCATGGTTTATATCTTTTTCCTCTTTTTTAAATCAAGGGGAAGGACCCGCTTTTATGAGAAAGAGAAACATCTACCACCTTGTAAATTCTGCATCCCCCCTGAGAAAAAATCAAAAGCCTCTAAATTTGCAGTCTACAAATATGCATGTGTCGATAGAGTTAATGAATTATATGAGCAAGAAGCAATGAAGTAAAATGAGGTGTGAAAAGTAGGTGAAGCGAGATAGACTCTATCGAAGAAAAAAGGACCCCAAAAAGTGTCGAAGAGGACACTAAAGCAAAGGCAAAAATTGCCACTAAACACCCACGAGGTGGAAAAAAAAAACAAGATAACCTATAATCCCAGCCATGATATAAATCTGACCTCCATCTGAGGCCCTCTCAAAGTGAGAGCACAGTATCGAAATCTGAAAGCAGGCGGAAGTGGCCGCCGGCCGATCATAGAATGGTCATAATATCTTGCCTGTAATCTGACACGATCATGGAGAAACTCATGGGCTATCAAGCGGAGAATCACGACAACCAAGTAAATCATGTGATCAAGTGTGTGATGATAACGATCATGAATACTACAGTAGCGATATATATCTACAATAAAGATGAAATCAGAAGTGAACTATGGTATGAAGACATGAATGTACGGCTAGTGAGGAAACACAAGGTGAAGCCTAAGCGCCTTTTATTCAAGATGTATAAGGCAAATCTGAAATGCGGGCGTCGATATACGAAGATGAAATGCGAAGTCTATTAATGATCTTTAGAAATGTGATCTGAGATGGAAATTTGAACATCGATCCATATAAAGGAGGCTAAGTCCCGAAGATGCTGATTCTTGAGAAAGACTAATCTGACGTCGGCCCATTAGTCTTGTGAATGTAGTCTGAGATCGTCTGTGCTCGATCCATATAAAGAGCGAAGTGTCTGACCTTTGATATCTGAAGAATGAGTCCTAAGCGTTTTGAAGTATGATGCTATAAAATGTGATCTGGGATGAAATTTGAACATCTTATCCATATAAAGGAGGCTGAGGATTTGAGGCGTGTACGAGGAAGGCAAGTCACGAGACGTCTGACTGCGGTGCTACTGGCCGAATGTGATCACAAAAATGAAATATGAACATTTGATCCATATGAAGGCAAAGTTTGAAGGCGCTTGATGTCTGAGAAAGCGAAGTCACGAGCGTCACAATATCTTCGAAATTTGCATGAGATATGATACATATGAAATCAAAACATCTTATCCATATAAAGGAAATGATCACGAGCGCGTGTACGAAGATGAGATTTGAACTTTTCAGCTGATTGCTAAGCGAATGTGATGCAAATGATGAACATTTGGTCATATAGGAGAAAGCAATCCAGGCAGCGTCTAGCGAAAGGCAGAATCTGAACATCTAAATTTGTTAGACTAAGCGAGATGTGATCTGATGGAAATCGGACATCCCCAGATCCTTGAAACCAAGTTTGAGCGTCTGATCACAGGAGCGAAGTCGAACGTCACGATCTGTAATTCATAAATCTGATCTGGATGAGTCTGGGCTGTCTGATCCATATAGGCGAAGTCTAGCGGCTTGATGCATCGCGGAGGCGAGTGCGAGCGTTTGACTACGAGTCTTCGTGAATGTGATCTGAATGGAGATGCGAGACATCGATCCATATAAAGTCTGGCGAGGCTGATCACAGCGGAAGGTGAGTGCGAGGCCGCACGTCTGCGAGAGAAGAGCGATGCGAGGGCGGCGTATGATCACGCGAGGAAGACAGAAATCACAGGCGTCGATTCTTCGCGTTATGAGATGTGATCTGCGGATGAAGTCTGAACATGTCGATCCATATGAAGGTGATCACGGGCGGCACGATGCGAGGCGAGAGTGCGGGCATTTAATCTGCCATTGCTGTAGATGTAATACGGATGGAAGTCGAGACATCTTATTCATATAAAGCGAGTCACAGGCACGATCTGCGAAGATGAAGTGCGAGCGTCTAATCGTGGTAGCCAGATAGCAATCTGAGATGGTACAAACATTTGATCCATATAAAGCGAAGTGCGGGCGTCGATATCTGCGGAGGAGCGAGTCCCGGATGTTTGATGCAACTAAGCTAAGCAGATGTGATGCGGATGAGTTTTGGTTGTCGGTCACTTGTATCAAGGGAGAAGTGGGATCTGACGGAGAATGAGTCCTAAATGTGATCTGTTTGGTAGAGGAATATCAGTGCGGATGAGTGAGACATCGATCCATATGAGGCGAGTTTGGACATGCGATATCTTTATTGCTGTAGATGTGAGTACATGTCGATCTGAGACATCTTGTCCATATAGAGGGCGTCCTAGGTGTTTTTGATATGGGAGGTGAGTTTGAGTGTCAGTGCAGAGATGGTAAAGGAGTGAGTTAGAGGGTGTCTTACTGGTGTGAGCATCCAGTGAAACGCAGTAAGTCGAAAATGTCACCATTGCTCATATCATCGATAGGCGTATAGGCAAGCAGAGCCACCTCGAATGATCAAGAAAGATAAGAGTACATGCCTGGTGTGCTTATCTATTAAAACATGATGAAATCGAAAAATCATAACAAGACTCATCATCTGATAACAATTTGTATTCCGAGCAAACAAGATTCCTAATGATCCTAAGTGGATAAGAAGTTGTACTAAGACATGACATGTATGCGTCCGATAAGATGTGATGAAACCACGAATATCGAGTATGGCTGACATCTTCGTAGAATCACATGCTTACCTGAACCAAACATCAAATGATCCTAACAAATGAGGTATGTACTTGTCTGGCATGTCGAGAATCGGTCTAAATCTGCATCCCGATAACAAAGGCAAATCCTACGGTCATACAGAACCTGACTAGAGATGGATCCCAGTAACTAACAAGGCATCTCTAGAAAAGCCACATAATAATGTCCGGATATCAGCGAGTCTTAAATACCTATCAAGTAGATGACGTAAAAGCACATTACTACCGTCTAATGGTCTGGGGTGGTCTTATGACCTGTGGGGCTGTAATGATGGAGGCTTATAAAAAATTAAAAAAGAAATGAAGGGAAATGACTCGAAACACCCAGTAGTCGACCCAGTACCTTGTGTGTGGGAATGCACATGAATAAAAGTCATGAGCCATGGACACAGAACTATCAATGGGAATGCTAATAATGAGTGTGATGCAAAAAGTATAACTGACATGTGGTGAGATAGGTAAGAGGAAGGATGTGGGTGAAACATGAGCTCGAAATCAATAAACACTATGGGGTGATAAATGTGAAAATGAAATTATGAAATCGAGAAGGAGAGATACAAAATAATAGTATGGAAAAAATTGATGATGATACGATGAATCTGAATCAACACATGGGAAGGCGTGTAAAAATTGGATGATGAATATGACAGCTTTCGGAGCCCTGGAGAGGATCAGGTCATCTCATATACCACTAATAAGAATTTCAAAGTAAGCACATGATATTAGGATCTCGGGAGCCACATGCTGAACTCCCACAAGTATGTACACACAAGACAATGATCCATCATAAATCTACACTCTGAGACTCGAGAATACTTATCAGCAGATACATATCGATAGCATTTATTTATATATATTTTTCTTATCTTTTTCTTTTGTTTTTTTTTTGTTTTTGTTTTTGTTTTTGTTTGTTTTTTGCACATAGATTAGATGAAACAATGGGAATAGACGTGGCAATAAATGAACATATCTCTAAGTCGAGAATCTGATAAAACAACTCTGATGAAATGGCCTCAGCTCTCAAAACTAAAAAGTCTGAATAAATGTTGATGGAATACAGAATGAAGGGACCAAACGACCAAACCTCCATCGATAAAATGAATAAATCACCAATCTAAGTAGGAAAAAGAATGAAATATTACATGAGGAAATTAGATGAAAGAAAGAAATTAGGTGAAAACATGAGACATTATAGAATAGACGAATCTGATAGAGTGAAGATGGTAAAGTGATGCTGAGAGAATATATATGAGTGTAATACATAGCTCAAAGATACAAACTAAGGCATCCACACGGAGGAGGCCCTATCCCGGTGCTTTGAAAAGGCAAGTGGGGATATATAAGAGAAAATAGGCCAAAATGTGTGAGGCTCAATGGGCCTAACAGCGGTAAAAATGTGGAGTAACCGATGATGGGTATAGTTGGCAAAGAATGATGGCCACCATCCGTTGGCCCGAGGTCTCGACGTGAAGTTTTTGGGTTGATCCATTGGTTGAAATATATGAGTCGGTTTCCATCGGTCCATCAGCCATCGGCTCTCTGGTCGACTCTACCTAATAAATGCAAGATTAAAACTGGTTGGGTCTAAACTTCCTCTAGGGTGGTGGTAATCCTCTTGGACTCTCCGACCGATACGCCTGCGTTGTAGTGGTCTGAAACATTTTGCTTTTGAAAGCGATGGGCCATCTTCATTTGAAGTAAGCTTTACGAATGTAATTGTGACTCTCAATATCCTCTCATCTAACGTACTATTTGATAAAATCTGTATTGAACCTCCACCTACGAAATACACTCTAGAGGCTACTCTCGGATCCATCTCTATCTAAATGACCGGCCTCCATGCCACTGTTAGTGAAGTAAGGTGTAAACCTGTAAGTCTGAAGGAAGTCACGTCGCCCATCTGTCTGAAAGGCTTCGTACCGGTCTGAAAAGTCGATCATCTTGCTGAATCCTCTGTCTATTTTGTTTAAAATCCTCTATTGCCCCATTTTTATACTCGACCTATCGCTTGGTGATATGCTTGATCTTTGGATGCCATATCTCTATAATGAGTGTCAAGCCTCACCCACTGATACCTCATTCGATGTCAGCTCATGAGACCCAGTATCTATATAATCTCACGGTCTGATAAAGGTGGCCACCTTGGCGCGTTTATTTCCATAAGTGGCCTCCACTTGGTGCCAATGAATAGTCTTAATGTGACTAGAAGAGAGCTGTATTAACTGGGGAGGCTTTGTGAGATCTTCTAATAGTATCTATGCCCCAGGGTGAAAGCGACGAGGTGGTCGATCTGTACAACTCGATGGTGGAGCGTGTATGGGATCTGTGCATTTACACTCTGTGCATCTCCCTAAACAAGTGACAGTAATCATCTCCATAATTGACCAAAATGGCTAATCCTCATAATCTTACAGGCTGGCCATACATGCTCATCCCATTTGGGACCCATGAGCTCAGGCATAGACCTCTCTCATTGCCCGATCAGCGAGATCTGATCTAAGCTAACCAATAGCACACCATCAATTATCTTTATATAGTATCTCTCCATATATCACGAGATTGGCCATTGCTCAGTCTTGTCCTTAGCCTGCGGCTCAGGTATGTCACCATATCTAAGAACTAATGAAATATCATGATACCACGGCGGACCATCGTCAGGCCCAGGCTAAATCGATTAAGCGACAATAAGCGGAAACACTTCTAGTCTCAGCTAGTAGAGTAGAGACTACACACATTCGGAATGTCGATCATAG
This sequence comes from Tetrastigma voinierianum, assembly GCA_016808115.1. Classification (NCBI taxonomy): domain Eukaryota; kingdom Viridiplantae; phylum Streptophyta; class Magnoliopsida; order Vitales; family Vitaceae; genus Tetrastigma; species Tetrastigma voinierianum. Next base: position 116,881 of record JAEQBH010007693.1, read on the forward strand.
AGCCAAAGTAGCCGGAGCATGGTGAGACTAATTCTGCACTCTAAGTAGGTGGGTGCCTGGCTCAGAGTAAGTCAAATCTCCTTACTAAGTAACTCCTATTCTCGTACGATATGGCCTAAGCTTCACATCTCTGATCTTAGATCACCATGGATCTTGTCAATCTGCTAGATTGAATCTTGAATATCCTCCATCCTTCTAATCCAGGCTTAAGTGCGGTCTTTCTAACCCTAATGATACATGCCTCAGCCTCAACTTCCCAGATCCCTGAGAGATGAAGCAGACTAATCTAGGGATACCAGTACCATGAGGAGAAATCGATAGAACACACATCGTATCGAGATGGTTCATTTGCACCATCAAAGTACATGTGACAGACAGGCTAGCCACCCTGCAATCTCCTCATGGAAAATCATCATGATCTCTCTATTGTCGATGTGGAAGTGGTAAGTGATCTACTGTACACTTCCCTTTTATAGACTTTTAAGTGACCTCTTGAATATCAAACTATGTTAAAAGTGAAGCCATCTCATAAGTCACAACTCCGTCAGCTGATATGTCAAGCCAAGGATATCTCAAAAAGGATCTAAACGAGAAAAAATTTGCACGAATGCTTTCATCGTATATTATCTCGATCTCAGAATTAATTGAGCGAAGCTAGAAGTAGAAGCGCTCGATCATAGTATGCCTCGTCTCATACTCACCAACATCCTCTTACTCGGATAATAGATGTAAAAGCTCAAACCTGTAGGAATCATGAAATTTGGGCCTGTATGCACCCTAAGCGGTATCTGAAACTAACAAATATAACAAGGGGAAGTCGTCTGAGCGTAAGAGATACAGCACGGGAGGGAAAGCAAACTAATCTAATCCGGCTCAAATGCACATTGGCATGATCATCCCAAAACCTTAAGTACATTTCTTCCCTCGAAGTAGGAAGAATAGGCTCCACGAGTATTTATTAATCCTAGCAATGCACGCTAATATATTGCAACCTGCGAGAAGCCGGATCTAGTTTCGGTCTATAGTAAGAACATATCGAGATAAGCTCGATCTTATCGGGGATATACCTCAAATACCTTTCTCAGCAATCATGTAGCCCAAGAGCTTCCCATAAGTCACTTAAAAAGTGCACTTCTTAGGATTCAATCTCAATCTAAAAGCATCGATCCACTGCGGAAGAAGCGCTGCATTTCTTAGAGGTAATGCGCCCTATCACGGGGGATTCCATGATCATATAATCTACATAGACCTCGTATCCACGTAACCTCATTGTATCATGACGGGCGATGGCTGCTCTAATAAGTGGCACAGTTTTCAGCTGAAACGACATGACTCTATAGTGTGGGTGCCCCTCGTTGTTGAAAGATGTCTTTGCACATCCTCGGGGTATCGACAATGATTCTCTTTATGATCCATCCATAAAATGACGCCATGCCTGCGGTACTATCCAATAGCATGTCAATGTGTGGGAAAGGAAAATCATCCTTAGGAGTTATTCCTTATTTGAGATTTCTAAAATTCTGACTCTAGCCTTGCCGTCCTTTTTGGGAACAAGGGCTGACGTGTAAACCACTAAAGTCTTGGACCAGCGATATGAAACCCGACCAACTAAGTTGCTTTTGAATCACCACTCCTTCACTTATGTGAAGCTACGCCGAGAGATTATAATGCGCCTCGATTTTGTAACCGATCTAACATGTGGCACCAAGTGGTAGATGATGCTGGCCCATAGAGAGGGTGAGCTGGCATATCCTCATATGACCACGCAAAACATCCAGTATGATGCGAGTAACTGAGACAGAGCTATCCTCTCTATACCATGGGGAGCCAATGCGTCCCCAGATCCTCCATTTCTCTGAGTTGAGTGCATTGTACCAGAGTCAGTGTCTCAAGGTCATCAAAGGAGGTGAAACTGTCATCGATAAAGCTATGATCGGTCGGGCCGTGGTATCCTTAATCAGGCGCAAGGCTCATCATCGATATCATGAATGCGCGGTGGTGAATGAGGTGCTGTCATCGATATCAACATCAAAAGAAACGGTGAATCTGAAATGCACTCAAATCATAGATGAAAACCCAGAAGTACATCATCGGGCGTGAATGAATCGACAAAACATCAAAAGAAAGTGGTGGGTCCGCGACGCGGACTCTCCGCGACATATCCTAGAATACTCCAGGAGATCTGATATCAGCGATAACATGCGTGTGTATGTACAGGCGAAGGGCATCCTCATCATCCTCTCAGAAACGGCCTGCGAAAATAACTAAATGCGAATCGGCTCAAGGCTAGCTAATAGCCATCAGAATTAGCTCTTCATCATAATCGTCGGGTGACCTGCTTGATATTTTGTGTCAGTATCTCATTAGAGCACATAGTAGAGTGCTGATGCTTGGGAAGGAGGCGATCAAGGTGAGTAGAAGTGTCGAAGCCAGCCATGGCGAAGTTGTAGAAAAGGCGTCTCATTTCGGCATGTCTTTGGATCTCCAGTAGGCTCATTAATCGATCCATGGGGGTCTGATAATGGCTGCAGGCCCTCCTGAAATAATCGGAGTCAGCCTCAGGCGCAAGGGTGAAGAGATAGTCAAATGGAATGCCAGTGAAATCAGATTTGATGACCCTCGTGGCGCGACTATGCCCTTCCATCGAAAATCTGCCTCTGTTGAAATCTATAAACGAAGGTTGGCGTGGTCAGAGTGTGATAAATTAAGCTACGGCCACTACTTGATGCACAAGCCCCGAAACGGGCATATCGACCTTGCTCTCATCATGTAACGGCCGTCTTTGCTATCGCTGATCAAATGACATAGATGCAGATCTGCGACCAAAATCCACGGCTCCAGCGTCGTATCTCATGGCGAATCCGGTCGCCAGCAAATCATTACCCCCATGGCTAATCTCCAATACCGGCTCTGAAGTCAAATGTACTTTATTGTAGATGAAATAGTGATCCACTTGACCATCATGAATGAACTTCACCTTCAGAGTAAGAGGGAAGATGGGATATTGACCTTTATGAATCCATGGCTCAGAGTAAAGTTAAGAGATACGAGGGGATCCCAATCCCCAAATAGGGCAGAAAAGCGGTATTGATCATGTTTCAAAGTCGAGGAACATCCTCTACGAATCACATCATAAGCTCTCAACATCTATATGAATGGCTCAGCAATTCTGTTATATCTCTCATAATTCATTACAAATGGGCCATCTATTTATCTTCCCTCATGTATTTTAGTGAGTCTGTAATACTATATTTAGAGAACTCTACTTTGTTTACTATCAATATTGAAGCTGAGACATATATATTCATAAAAATTCAAAACTTTTCATATACATATAAGGCAAACAGTGGGTAACAAGTCATATGCAATATCACAGGTCCAGCTAGCACCATATACAAGTCACCTTACCAAAGCTTATACCTATACATAACACAAAATAAAGATTTAGGAAGTGATAAGGTAGGCACCTATCCTGGAAGCTTATTGGATCCTAAAGTAGGAGTTGTAGAAACATGCTTGCTTAAATGTGCATTAGGGTACTGCAAGGCTTAATAGCATACGGAAGTCACCAGGTTGATCTTTACATAATTAGCTTGATGCCCACATTTCACCTCTTAATGCACATTCAGGTTCTCAGCATCATACTCATTTGTTTCATTCATAGGTAGGTGTAAAGAATGATGGATACATTTAGTAGTGCCAGTCTGATCTGATCCCAGAGTCCATTATTCTAGATGGGTCTGGAATACTGATTAGAGCCAGTGCCACACATATAAGCGGGAGGTGTTTGTACTTAGTAGCGAATCAAAATAGCATCTGAGCGTGCAACATATATGGGAAGTGCCATTGGCACTCATGGGTCATGGAAGTACGGTCAGAGCTGATACCTGCCCCATGTCGTGAGTGTAGTGTCTGAGCTTGTCTCCCAGTGTTGGCATTCCTCCTGTGAGTTATATGTTCAAAGGGACACCAGGATGTCAAGTGTCGTTTACCATCAACAGGACTCAGCTCAATTGAGTGATGAGGTCACAGTGAATTTTTGTTTGTACCTGCCATATATGGACCCGTACTTTGCCATAAAGTTATCATTTATCGATGCATTGAGTCTCGAAGCCAATGAAACACTATCAAACCAAGCCAGCCAATTTTCATGTTTGCTTGAAGCCAATGCATCACTGATGAAATTTGGGACTCTTGCGGTGGACCGAGCTTGACTGGCCTCCCATTCATCACGCCCAGCCAGCGTGGGCCTTGCACCAGTGTGGTCCTCTCTGCGCATGACGTGGACCTGAATGACTGCCCCTAGATTTTGCTCATTTGGTCCATTTTCGAAATCAGCCAAAAACAAGAAACTCATATATTATCTGAAAAAGCATCTCCCCGAATGTGTTTCTAACTCGATCGATGCGATCATAGAAATCGATTGAATTATTTCCAAACCTACTTCAAATACTTATAGTTAGGTTAACTTCCTAACACGAGTGATATCCAGCCCATCCCACAAGAATCCATACCCAGGAAGTTCTAAGCCCAATCTTGTCTGAAATAGAAATTTCTTACCGGCTACAACTTTCAAGTAATCTAAGGTTAGGATGGATTCCTATTGACCTGAAATGGGAGATGTCACTATTCATACAGGCATTTTCAAATAAGTGTGAATCCGTCTACGAAACGCTGGTTTCCATCACGAAATCCCTGGTTCCATACCCTTTTTCATCTTCTTTTCTTACTTATTCTTCTCTTCTTCTTATCTTCTCTAACTTTCTTCTTCACATTTTGTCCAAAATGCTGATGAGAGACCAAGGTGGTCTGTTTAAAATTAATTCCATAAGGCCTTGTTGTACCAAAAATCACGATGGTGACAAGTTTCATTTTATTGCATTTTGGTCCTTCAACTATTTTCCTATTTGCTCCATGAGTTATATTTATTTCTGTAACACATCTTTTATCTTATGACTTTTGTGTCCCAATTTGACAAATTACAAATTTACCTTAAACATGTTGAAAACGACTAGGGTATATTTCGGGGTGTTACAAATAGCAGCATAAGTACACCTTGTAGGAAGGAGCAATGGTGGAAGCAGTTGCTAATACCCCATAAAATTTGAGAATGAAAAGGAATCCATGGGAGGCTCGTGGTCGTAGTTGGTGATCTGATAAACGCAAGGCGATGATCTCGGTGGGTGGTGAGATGATCAACCCTGCTTGGAATGAGACCTGACCAGGACTCTTATGGGAGGCGATGGTGAGGAATTTTCCATGATTAGCGAAGCTTACCAATGGGTGTGTATGCCGATGGAGGTAGGCGTGGTCGTGTTTTATTTCGAAGAAGGAAGTATTGATGGTATGTAGGGAATAAGCATCGGCTAACTCTATGCAGTAATTGCGATGTCTGAGAGATCTCTGACGTGCTCCAGAATGATTGGGAGTAAAGCGTCACATGGTGGCTTTTAAGTTAGCTATCAAATCCAGGCTCGACCAGAATGATGATGAAACTACCAAATTGAGTCTCTGGTAGGGAGTAAGAATTTCACGTAGACGGTGAAATGCGTAGAGTCGGAAAGAACACTATTAAGCGCGGCACTCTCTTGAGTTGTGCTGACGTGAGATCTGAGAAGCTAGGGGAGCGAGATGGGATTAGATACCCGGTGGTGATCCTGGCCAGAAAATAAGCGATGGATGCACTAGAAAGTTGTGCGTCTCGATCAGTGATCATGGTATTTAACCACATTAGAAACTATCCCACTTCAGAGTGCATTCCACCGAATGAAACTTAAAGGAAATTGTGAGGGCTGCCACGGCGATGGAGTATGTGGTTTAATTGATCTGAGCGAAGAACCTTACGAAGATTGACATCTGCGCGAATCTATCTTGAAAGAGGGTGCCTTCGAAACCTTGAGGTTGCAATTGGTGCATATATGTCCGTCATTTCGTGTCCTAAAGTGTGGATTAAGTCCATGGCCCCTTGACTCTCGTGTTTAGACACCTGGCTGGTTGGAACCACCGGCGGTGCGGTGATAAGTTGGAGGAAGGTGAGGATGGCGTCGAAATCATCATGCTCATATACCTGGCGGCCTTTGACTGACAATGAGTGCGTGACAAGGTTGCGATCTTGCGGTAGGCTAACTCCAAACCCGTCCTCAGTTCGATTCACGAGTATCTTCTTTGCATGAAGTGAATCACTAGTTTATGATTGCCATCTGTGGTCGTTCAGGCGGCATACACAGCGATCGCACTATGAGGATGCATGCTCAGTCGTTATGCTTAATGAGAGGATCGGCGAGACTAATGTTAGGAGTAAATCGTATGAGGAGTAGTAAATCTTGGAAGTGAGTGGACCGCCCTCCTTTTCGAAGTTAATGCTTGTTAGAATGTTTTGGTTTGACCTTTTAGCCCATTTGTAGAATTACTAGAAAATTCAAATTTTAAAAAAGACAAATGTAATTTGTTAAAAAAATCCCGAATTTTCTAGATCTTGGATGACAAAACTGATTTATCATTCAGGATAAATGTGCGGAAGTCTAGTGTCGTCACAATTTAGGTGATTAGATATAGTCGGAGTTTTGCGTTTCGGCGGCCCGAAGTGTCAGTCTTTATCAAAGCGGCGTTTGATGTCAATGAAAGTCGTACTAAGCGTCTCTTTCATTATGACACATGTTGCCGCAGTAGAAGATGATGGAAGCGGATGGCGAGATCGATATCACGACCTTAATCGAAGAAGAGACATGGATGACATTATTTAAATTCTGCCCAATGAGGAAGAAGACAAGATATAGTGATAGTATTTGTCTTACTTCAAATTAAACAAAAATGTGGGAAGAACCAAAGATCAGAAGGATTAGGTTTTTGGGGTTTTTACATGATTTCTATAGAGAGAAAGTGCACATTCTCTACAGATTTCACGTCGTCAGATAGTCAGTTCTTCGGGCGAAGGAAAGTTGTTTTACGTGACGAGGGGCAATGCGTTGAGGCACGGTTTTGAGGAGTTTCGACGACAGGCTTCGTGGAGTGGGGTTTCATCTCAGCCCATTTCACTTTATTTAAGTGTTTTGTAATGTTGAAATTGGTTTGAGGCCGTGAGACGTTTGATCGATCCCAAACATAGAGGGTAATTGGCTAGAATTATTAGACTCGGTTGGAGCAGTTGATCTTGTATTGGCTGCTTGTTTTTATAATTATGCATTAAATTGTGTTTGTGTATGAAATTGGGAATGACCATGGAAATTAGTTCCCTTTGAAGAGCAAATCTTCAGGAAAAGATCGACTGCCAGTAGACATTACTTATATTTGAGACTATAAAACAGTCTAGGAGTTTGTGTGAATTGGACAATCCTGTATGTTGGAGTGCTTGAAGTGATGAGAATGAATGGTTTGAGTTGTATGTAGGAATTATTAGTGGGTTAATGCAGACTTTGTGTATTAACATGGGAGTCCATGATTATGGAATATAATTGTGTGTGTAAGTTTATTGGAGATAGGTTTGTAGATAGCTCGAGTGAGTTGATTTGGGTGGAAGTGGATTGTTGAAGTGGTATATTGAATTGTAAATTGTATTTGAAATTACATAACTTGTTGTATGTGGTTAAATATATTAATATATATATGTATGTAGATATATATTATAAGTGAATGACATTAAATGGCATGTGCATTTCTATATCTTATTAAGATATACTGAAATTAGGTATGAGTCATTGGCGTGAAAATTTAAAGAAAAGCAGACATGGTTGCGAAAGAATTTCACATGATGAATTTAGGAGAATGGGGTTGGAGCGGTCCAATGGATCATTTCGGATAGGGATATGACATTTCGGAAGGTCTCTGACACATTCGCCGGAGGGTAGTCATTATTTTTATCGAGCTACGGTAGTTTATTTTGAGAACAACGAGTTTTGTTTTGAAGCTGGTATTTTCGTACATGGCCCAGAGCGAGTGCAGGAGAGTGAGTGAGGACTCGAGACATGGGGATGACGTGAACATTCAAGTGGGATCACGTAATTGCTTGAGTGTGTGTGTTTACATTGGAGCATTGCATATGCCTTGGGTGGAGAGTAACCCATTTAGGGTGATTCCTGCGGCGATAAGCTCACTTTTAACGAGGAATTATATTATTTTGGCGAGTGCAAGGGCGTTCGAGGGATGTAGCTCATGCCAAGTAGTTTTGAAGAAAGTGGATTGTGGCTTTGTGGTGTTTAGTTGGATACATGTATTAGAATGTTTTAAACTTTAATGTATTTGTATAAGGAGTAAATTATTAACTCTTGAAATTATGAGTATATAGTTGATGTATGTTGATGAGTATTGTTGTGGGTACAGTGTTTGACACACTCATGTATATGTCCTGATGTTGATGTTGAATGATGGTTCTTGGTAGAGCTCCATCTGAAAAGAGCTCTGCGATTTTCATAAGTGGTGTGAGGTTGGGCATCCGTGAGTCTTTGGGTTGTGGGTTGTCGGTAATTTTGAGTTTTAGGGCATCACATTCACACCCAAAGAGAAAGCGAGCTGATCTAAGTTAAACGGGATGGAAGTCTTCTTTCGTTTCTCGAAGGTGAAGTAAGACCAAGTTCATGAGCTTATTATCCTAGGTTGGAACAAGTTGATAGGATCCCCTTTTTTACGTCCCCATGTCCCTCCCGTGTGGTGACATGGGAGCGAAATAAGGAAAGAGAGGGATGGGGTTTCTCTTGCTTTTGGCATGGGGCCCCGATGGAGGGCACGTCTTGACAGGCTGTGCTGGTGAGCAGGCGCGCCCTGATAGTGCCGTTGTACGCACAGGTTGTGAGGGCTCTCAGCCACATGGATAGTTCAATGTGCTCAGCCAGTTTGACCACGAGATGTGGATCGTGCGCACATTAGCGCCAGGCGTACTCTCTTGTTGCTAGACGGGGTTTGAAACCAAACTTCTCCTCGAGAGGATAGATAGGGTGGTCGGGTGAGATTGATGTGAATCCAGGCTACATTCAATCGTGGGATCCAGGAGGCGGTCTAGAGCGAGAAATTCGTTGTATTGATCTGTTCTTTGAATCGATGAGGTGTTATGCTGGGACTACTCATTAACAACCTCTCATTCTTCGAGTGTTTTGTTCAACTGAGTGTTTAAGGTTTAAAAAAGAAGTGAACGTGTCAAAGAAAAAGGAGAGGAGTAATGGGTTGATCTTATTAAGAATAGTTTACTATATTGTAACAAAATATTTAATTATTAAAAAAATAAAAATATCAAGTGAAGATATATTTGTAAATAATAGAACAAAATACTAATATATAAAATCTATAGAATAAGATGACAAAAAAAAAAAAAGTTCTAACAAAATGAAGCCTTTTAATAGAATTTACATGAAAAGGTAGTGCTTTATGTTTTACTTTTCACTGAAAAAATAAATATTTTTTAAATATATATAATTATTTTTAATATATTAACTTAAAAAATAGAATTTTTATTCTAAATATTTTCAAATAAGTTGGTGAGAAGCGATGAGACCCACTATTCTTTTATAAAATTATAAAAAATTAGATTCCACGTGTAAATGGTGTTTTAAAAAGACAGTTCATGTGAGAAAAAGAAAAAAAACTAATTTTTAAGAAATTGAAGAAAAATTATGCAAAAAAGAATAGATCATCATATTCAAGAAAAATTCAAATCAGAATAAAAATGTATAGAGTTAAAAAAATAAAAGTAGAGAGAAATTGAGAAATGATACATATATATTAAGAAAAAATGGGAATTATTAATTGTGAAGAAGTTTGAATGGTAAAGATTTGGTTAATTAGGTATAGATTATATAAAAATTGGTAGATAAAGATAGAAGAGGTTATCTCTGGCACCAAATGTCTATTGTGTATTTAAGATAATTTCGTTTATTTTTTATTTATTAGGGTGTGTGAAATAAATGGAGTGTAAATGGAGATTCTCTAAAGGTGGCCCTAAATCACTTTATATAAAGGAGGAGAATGAGATGATGCTTGCAGTCTCACCCCAAACAAAAGAGGCAGGTTTTCTGAAGGAGCTAAAACCGAACCACACCTCCTTCTTTTCCAACAGCATCATCATAATCATCATCCATGCAACTCTCAGAGCCCTAACCCTACTCTCTATCTTCAGCTGTTTCTTATTTTTAAATTTTTGTTTTTCTGTGTTTTCAGATCTATGTGTTCCCTTCATTCTCTTAATCTAGGTTTCTTTGGCTCTACTGGCATTGCGGTTTTTGGTTTCTGGAGGTGGAATTATTTTCTTCGTTTTGGGAATGGATTCACTTGCAGTTTGATGTTTTTGGCGCTTTTGATTTGTAGTTTTCAGATGGATCCAGTGCAGGTGACCGAGGCCTGATACACCGATTAACGAGAATGAGATTCGCATTACTGCTCAGGGCCGTATGAGGAACTACATTACTTATGCCACCACTCTTCTTCAGGTTTCCTTTTTCGTTTCCATCCGTATACATTAATATAGTTGTTAGAAGGCATCAATATGCATTATGAGATCTTCTGTTACTTTCTACATTTGATTTGTTTCCACTGTTTGTAGATTTTAGCATAGCAGTATATAGTTTTCAGTCATTTGAAAAGATGGAAAATTTTAATGTTTCGTACCTTCAATAAATGTACTTGGAATGGTGGGCCACCTTTTTCATTTGATTTTTCCAGATTGTTTTTCAAGTCAATGTTGCTGTTTTTTGCAACTCCCAAGATTCAAAATTTTGTCAGCTCTTAGCAAGTTCATTTATTTGAATTAATTTTACATATATTTTATTAGGGCCTTGTGTTTTTTCGTTGATTAAGTGGGAACTTCTGGAGTATCAAATTCAAACATTTATTAATTTTGAACCTTATTATTTGAAAGTTTTCTATGGTATATCATGTCTAAATTGGTAGGATTTAATTGAGCGTAATTGCAGTGATCTCTATTCTACTCATCCAGTAAAGTTGTTGTTAAGTCTGAAAGCTAGTTCATTGATTGGAAATGGGAAAAGGGTTGTATCTAATAGTTGGAAGTTCTGTTATTGAATTAATTAATTGGTGGTTTGAGTGAATTACTAAAAATATTGTAAATAATCTATCTAAAAGAATTCGATGCTAAACATCTATCAAACACCATTTGAGTTTTGCATTTTTATGGATGACTAGTTAGATGTTGCAGAAAACGTGAGAGCAGATTGGATCATGTTTTTTGCTGCAAAGAAATGAAAAGAATAAAAGTTCATGCCACAAAGTAGAGTTTGACTTGTTTTATATAGCGATGATTTACCAGGATTAGACATCCCAAACCTGTTGTTGGAAGACATGCGAGAGTTTCTACCATCTTTTGTTGAAATGAATGGTGCTAAATACCATCTTTCACCTGCAAATGTAATGTGGCGTTTTCATTAAAGACATTACCATGTATTAATAATAACAGACAATTCAAACATAGCTCCATTGATGGCATTATCATTTCGTTTACAAATTCCATTAACAACCCCTTATAATTCATTATCTTATAAAACAACATAAAATGCTATCTCTCACCTTCCTGCATAACTCTTAGGGATTCAAGAAAAACGGTTGGTTGCTGGAGGCCCCTGGGTTTTCCCTTATGGTATTTGTCTGGGGCAGATTACCGATCCATGCATATACTTTAATTTAGATTCGTTTGGGTGTCCCATTGTTTACTGAGATACTGATCAAATGGATGTTGTATTATCTCTTTCTCATGAAAATGTGGATCACTTTGTTTTGTTCGCGTTCATTTTCCAGCTCCTTTGTAATTAAGATATTATATTTTGCAAGCAAGCTGAATGTAATTATGAAAAATGGAATTCGTAAAATGTTTCCCATCATAGTTGAAGTTAAGGCTGATTTTGATATTGGAATATTTTGGGATTTGCAGCATTTCCAATGGTGACTTTAAATGGAAAAAATAAACTTTCTTTTTTGTGTTTCATTAGTGCTACAGGAAGCATTTTGGCATCCACTCGTTTCTTTTCTTTCTTTTTCTTTGTCAGGATCAGACAACTGGTGCTAATTGTTTATTTATTTATTTTTATTAGGATAAGGGATCTGATGAAGTGCATAAAGCCATAGGCGAGCAATCAATAAGAGCAGTGATGATTGCTGAACTAATTAAGGTAACCAACCTCTTTGCCTTTTACGATCAATGTGTCATTTTAAGGTTTTTTTTTTTTTGTTGTTAGCCATGTTATACGTAACCGCTAACAATGGTTTCTCTTTCAGAAGGATTGCAAATCCATCAAAACCGTCAGGTGGTTCCCACTGGCATAACTGGTTGTAGGAACCACTAGAAGAAAACCTTCTTCCGTAAAATTTCTAAGCAGATTCTGATCCTCCTGATTCCCTTTTATGCATAAAATTATCATGGTTATCAGGCTGATATGTTTCTTACCGATGCAGTCTGAAACTACTAGCCATGTTTCAGTGATAGCATGCTTTGTCCCAAGAAGGAGCTGGATACATCCTCCACAGGAGTAAACTATGACTAGGTTGTTGTTAAAGTTTGCTTCTTGTTTTTCTTTGGCTGAAAAATGACATAAGTTTAGATCATAACCCCAGTTCTTTAGATCTGAGATTTTGATATTGACTGACGGCTGTATTAGGAAGTTAGAATCTCATGCCCTTTTTGTTGGCACATATTTTTGTTGGGTGGTGGAGGATGGGTATTTATTTGGGTTTGTGCAGCTTGTACCATCATAATTAATGTTAGAGTCACAGGTGCAAATCATCAACTTTGATAGTTTGATTAATGAGAATAATTAAGCGTATCTGGAGTTGGATGGATAAAACTGCTCACCTTATGAAGTAGCTAAATAAGACAAGGTCTCTTCCAAACTAAAGGCTGAGACAAGTTGTGAAACAAAAGATTTCATAAGTCCATTCAGATCCTGGATTGAAAATCCTGTATGCTGCATGGAAAGCAAGCATACTGGTTTCCATAAATCAATCAGCCACACCAACTCTTTCTATTCTCAATTGTAAACTACAGACCGATAAAAATTCCCAGTGACCTCTGACATGCTATGATGCACTTGAACTACTCTCCTTGAAGCACTCTATGATATATTTTGGCATATCATACTTGTTTGGGATAACATTTAACTTGTGCATTTAACACTAGAAAAAAAGTGGGAGTAATTACTGGTATAGACTTATAATTGTGATTGACTTTAGGGGTGTGTTGAAAAATGATTTTATTAGAGAGATAAAGATAATTATATGGTCAATTTATTTTAATTAAATGAAATTCTCATTTTTCTTGTGCCGTTTGGAAAGTGTTAAGAGTCCTGCTGCTTCCATGTGTGGTTGAGAAGTGTGGTGTCATAGTTGAATTCAAACATTTTATGAAGTGCATTTTGACTTTTAAACATTACTTTTAGGCATTGGAAGCTCTTGAAACCAGGCCTTTATCTACTAATATAGTCTCATTTATGTTGCATTGGAAACATTGTGGTGCATGTTCTTTGCTATGCTTTTAAATTATTATGATTTGCCTATTAATCATGTCATTAGGCCTTATTTGTCTCAAATTCAGGTACCAACCACCAATTCCAGCCGATCAAGTAAGACCATGGACTGAATATGATTTATGAAGGAGGTAAAATGATGGATCTTGTTATTTCTGGCCTCATTTGCTTGACATTTTTCTGACTTATGGTGTAGGAATCAAGAGGGCTCTCCTGCAATGAGAATGGAAGCGTAGTGAATGAGAAGAGGCAGAGGTAGAGTACACCTGCTATTTCTTTTCTAATTAGCAAGATATTTATCTTGTTTTATAGATATTTTAGTTGGCTTATTTGTTTTCTGAGAACTAAATGACAATTGCACATGTACAAGTGCTTGTCCGGGTTGCCTGTTACCCGCACTATTGAAATTGATGTAAAATCGTAAATGTTGCAAACTATAGTCTGAAGGCTGATGAAGTTGGAAGCCTAAATTATAGTTTTTCTAACAAATGAATGTACTTAGATTTTCTAATTTTGCCACATAAAAAGGGTAAAAGTGCTGTAAATCCAAACCATAATCATATGATCTTGTTTTGTTAATACTTTGTTGTGCTGCAACGTTTGATTGTTGTTGCAAATGTTGAACATATAGTGTTAATACTAAGATTCTTGAAAAACAGATCTGTTACATAACCCCAAAAAGGTCAGTTGGCTGATTAATTAGACTATCTGTTGATTCGATACTTATTTAGAATATTGATTATTTCATTTGGTTGATAAATTTTTGTGATGAAAAGTAAGAGTATTCTCCTTTCCCTTTACCATTTGCTTCTATCACAGAGCAAGAATGATCTGGGGAGCTTAATCTGGGAATGACATGGAAATTCTTTAGCTAGTAATTTTCATTTTAATTTGTTCAGTTTAGGATCAACCTCTCATCTGCAAGTCATTTCAATTTATTTTATCCATTTGTAAACGATTTGTCATATACCCGACAACATATTTTAGGTAAACGTGGCATTTTTTACTATCTAGGCGATATCAGGCACTATTTTTGAAGTGTTCATGAGGAAGCAGACACAGGCTTTTGGTTATTTTAAACCTCAATCACCCTGTAAATTTCACATGTAGAAAATTATAAACAGCTAGTGGTTTCTTTCCTAAAGAGGAATTGGAGCATATTGAGGAAATTTGGCTGGAGAAGATCAATCTGCTACCATGGACAAAACTTACTGCTAATGTTATTTTGCTTGAATTTATATTTTCATTTAGCATAAGCTCAGTTATGACTATCTTGTCTTAAATGTGTTTTTAGGGAATAATAACAATGGGATGGTAGAATACAATGGTGATGGTGGCTGGGATGGTGCACGCGGGGGGTATGGTGGCAGATTTCGTGGCCGTGGAAGAGGCCGTGGTAATGTGTTGACGTCATGGAAGAACTATAGTAGTGGAGATATACAGCAAGAGTTGGTGGATACAATGACTATGGATCCAGGAGTGCCTGCTCTGAGACCGCAGTAAGCTCCTAGATCCATGTTCTGCGAAATTTCTTTCCACCTTTTAATAAAAGGAGGCTTATAGCTACTACTTTTTAAATAGGGCAATGATTTAATTTACAGCATTGGATGCTATATGCTCTTTTTCAATTGGCCTCTCTAGTATGGAAGCCTATTCATTCATATTATCTCCTTTGATAAAACTTTCCTAAAGGATGCAATGCATGATTGTGATGGAGACAAGTAGCATTCATTTTAAAGTTTTATCAAAAGGCAAAAGGGGTTGGCTCCCAAAGCCCAAACCTTAATTTGGCATATCCTTTGGAGATAAGAAGCCTTGTTAGGATCTTATATAATGGGTTAGTTGTGATTTTCAGAAGATATCTACTTGAGATTACAAAGTCAAGTCAAAGTTATTAGTTTTAAGTTCATTTACTGAATTGTTAGTTCCAAGAGTAATGGGTCATAGAATCACCTATATATGGTTGTATTCAATCTTGGTGAATCAATGAATGATTAAGATTGAAGGAAATTTCCAGCAATTACTATTGTCTTTGCATTGTGTGATGCAAAGATCCTATGGTGTAGTGTGATGCCTGGGGTTCTAAGAGAGTGATTCATAGGGTTATTTCAATCTCTTTTATGATACAAGGCCCTTGAATTAATGAAGCCTAGGGTTTCTAGGAGTATTCTAGAGTTATTCAATACATATATACTCTATTATTTCTTCTAATATTACTTTTGGTGCTGCATGAGATTGCAATGGAAACATTTGCTTTATCTTATTACAACACTAGTAATATAAAATAATGATATGAGATTTTTCCTTTTTATGATAAAGTAAAATATTGATATGAGATTATGATTCAGATATGGCTTATTATGTACACCCCTCTGACCTAGGTTTCTAGCTCTTTTGAATATTATTTTGCATGCTTTATTTGTTATGTGATATTTGTAGGTTCCTGTTTTGCCATAGATCTTCCTCCAAGGACATCAACAAAAAGTGCGGAATTGCATTTGCTAGTAGTGATCTGTCACATATATTCCCTGTAGACCATATTTGGGATTGATTCTCATAAAGTGATAGCAGCCTGCAGTAGCTACGCAGAGTTAGCATTTTTGTGAAATACTTGTATCAAGAATCAGTTAATGTTAGTCAGAAAGCATTTTAAGGTGATTCTTTAGATTTTAAAGTGGTTTTAAAACTTGAAGGAAGTGTTTAAGTAAACTCTAGTTTCGAATCTATATTTGTCTTCATATCTTTTTACTATGGCCTCTACTGTCAATTAGATAAAAGTGAGCCAAAATGAGTTAAATATAGGAATGAACAATTGGAAGATTAGAGAGCTTTACTATCTGTGGGGATTGAATGATGATGCTAAGTAACTGTAATCATTGGATCTTCAAAATATATGAATAAAAATTTAGTTTAGGTGTATCTACTACATAAACCCACACATGAAGTATATTCTATTATTGACATTAAATTATTTGATGGCCTTCAGTACAGTGTAACACAGAGGGATTGCAGGCGTGGGCGATGTGAGAGCCAGAGCTAGAAGGCGTGGACCTGGTCGGATCTCATAAAATCAGATGGTCCACCACCACAGTCCAGGCAGCATAGACATATTTACAAGGTAATTAGGAGGGGCAGGGGATGCTTTGCTTCTGCTGCTGATAAATATTATATGTGGTAGGTATCTTTATTAAGCTGAAGAATGAATGTTGGAGTTTAGTGATAGGTGTGGGTTGTTGTTTTTATAAATATTATCAAGTAGGGCTACTATATTTTGCAAGGGTTTAATTTTAGTTTATTGCTGACAAGAAGAACTCAAGAGCTGTGTACACCTTCCCATCCATCCCATCCATCGTTTTGAAAGGTCAATAGAGAAGAGAGAAGCAGTGCATTCTTTCATTCTTAATCTTAATTATATACAAGTACTAAGTAAGGAATATCTGTCTGTCTCTATGTTGTGTTCCTTTCCTCACAGAGCTCTCTATTTACCTCTCTTTCAATTTTAATGTGTAAAATGTCTGTCCTGTGGCTAGTTGAATCATACTGGGAAAAAAAAAAAAGAAGTGCTTGGATCATTTGTACAGAGTATGGCTGGCCTGTTTTTTAGAACTGTTTTTGAAACTAGAGAACACCAATGCTATTTTGGTTTTTTAAAACTTTATTATTATTTAGATTTAGTATTTTTTTATGTATTTTAGAGAAAAAAAAAAAAACTGGGGGTCAGATATATTTTCGTTGTTTTTTTGTATCATAAAACAGTTTTAAAATGTACCCAATCTTGGAATAAGGAGTATATGAAGTTTTAATATTCTTTTTGTCAGAACTCCCTGTTTGTTTTTGTAAAAGCCTTTATTAATGTACTGGAAAATTTTCCAAAATGTTTTACATGGTGCAAAAATAGCTAAGCATGTGGAATTTTGAAATGCAAATCAACATTGTGCTGTAGCACTTCAGACAGGAAGCAAATTCACTTAAGGGGACAAAGCGTCGAAGATTATAACAGAACATGGCCCCATAGCCGTATTAAAGTTTGTTCATCATTTGGAACACTTTGGTGGCGTTTTATTTATTTATTTTATTTTATGTTAAATAGAACATTTGTTCTAAATATTACCCGATAAGATCAAGAATTTAGTTGTCTATTTTCTCTTTTAAAAAAAACCAATCTTTTAATTTTTATTTAAAATTTGAGAAAATGAATTACACAAATAAAAAATTAAAGTACATATGTTTTTATTTAATTAGCCTAGCAAAATATATAATTTCTCATATTTATAACCAAAAAAAAGATTCCTTTAAGCAAAAAACCAAGAAATATAAGAGTTTGTTTTTAGGTTTTTTTAAAAACTTTCAAATTGCTTTTAAACTATTTGATTTTCAGCTGTATAACTTCTTTCTAAATTTTGGAATTTGTATAAAATATTTAAAATTTATAAGAAATATTTCAAAAATATTTTAAAAACATTAAAATAATTTTATATTTGAAATTTCATTAATCTATTATTTTTTAAAATTATTAATTTTATATATTTTTATTTTAGTCATGAAATAAATAAATAAAATAATTATTTTTACATAAGAATGATAATAATAAAAATTATTTATCATAATATTTTGTATATATATTATACAAATATTTTTATTTTATCATAGTAACTAAAAGGTGATTTAATTAAAGACTTTTTAAAACATTAAAATCTAATCATAATTAATTAATTTTTTGTCCCATTTTGATAAAAATATCTTATTACTCTTATAAAAATAGCCATTTCTTTTCTAGATATATACACAAATATTAGAAATGAAAAAATGATTTTTTCCATTATAAATCATTCTTTAGAAAATGAATAGTTAGATTTCAAATTATGATTTATTTGAGGGCTTTGTGAAATATTTCTGTTCTTTGAAAGAAAAACTCAAATATTTCCTTAATAAAGTTTCAGTACAATGACCTAAATTATTTTCTTCATATATTAGAAGATGTTTATTTTAAACATATAAAAACAAACATATTAATACTTCTTAGAAATACAATATTAAAACAAAAAACAAAACAACCCAATACTATTAAACTTTATTGGACATTCGGATTAAACTTAGAAGTTATTATCTATTCGGTATTTTAGTTAAAAAAAAGCAAATATAGAGACCATAGTCTGGTCGTAAACTTCAAGGTCAATTATCTGATAAAACAAAAGTCAGACTTTTGACTCATCTGTCATATCCTTTGCATAATTTTCACTATCTTACAAGTTATTAGTCTTGGTGTAGTTTGTGGTATGACGTCTCGTACCTTGCTTCAATAGGGGGTTAAGAATCTTCCACTAATTTGGAATTTCTTGAGTTACTTTGTTTCAAACAATTTTACTACTGACAAACATTGAACAATTAATTAAACTCTTCTCCCACGATATCCACAAGGGGATAGATAGAATAGAGAAGAGGCAAACCAAGAATCTCCATTAATTAAAACAAAATCCTAAATAAAAGGTTAGACAAGCCTAGACATTAAAATATTAAATTACCAATTCCAATAAGCCAACCTGCAAATTTGTTGCAATCCTAACAATCAAACATTCCAAAACTTGAACCTTTTGCCACAACTCAGATCAAACTTCATAACAAGTTAAGCACGCCCCCCACCACACCGGTGCATGGGGTTTCAAAGTTTTCGGATATTTCAATACGGGAAAATTCTGAAAAGAAACATGCATTGAATGGAATGCTGTTTAATTAATAAAAAAGAAAAGCTTAGAGCTGCAGACAGATAAAGCAAGCAAGCAAATATGAAAGAAATTCTGAATAACTAGTAGCAAGCAGTTCATAAATAATATCCCAAGAAAACAAACAAAATAGAACAGAAGCAAGACTGCTCAAATCCTCAACATGTCAAACTCAAAATTCCAACTGTAACATCTTAACGATTATAGACTAACACGGCAAAATTCCAACAAGGCAAAACAAACCATAATCCCCACTCCCACCCCCACAATTTGCTGCAATGGTACAAAATTCACCAAAAAGTTTCAAAATTACGCTTTCATCCGCCCATGAACTTTATAGCTACTCCTGTATAGTCTGGAAACATCCATGCCCAAACTTTGAGGAAGTATCGATGAACTTGAGCTTGATCTCCTCAAGAGCCAAAACAGGATGTCTGTAGGCAGAGACTGTAGTCTCTCAACAACTCTTCTTAGGCCCAACTGGCAACCTTTGATCATCAAATAATCATCCTTCACCACCATAGTGAAATATTAGAGTTATATCTCTTATAGTTCTGTTTATTATTCAAGTAAAGAAACAATTATATTTAGTTAAAACATAAAGTCGCATCCTAGACAAACACCTTATCATCTCTAGAAACAATTTACAAATCCATCCTCAATTTATCAATATAACAGGGACAATGTCATATATATTCATCATTCAAAAATTCGTATCAAATTCTCAAAACATTTCTATTACAGCTGGAAAAAAAAAAGAAAAAAAAAAAAGGAAAAGGTTCAAAACTGGCAATCAAAAGTAAAGTAAAATAACAAGAGTGATTGACACTAAACGATGCCCCAATAAACATCTGTATTTGGACAAAAGTAAGATTCCAAAGGTGACAAGTTATTTAACAAATATTTAATGATCAATGAAAAGCCTTGCCCAAAGGATTCAGTATATAAATTTACTAACCTGTCGAGCTCAGTGAGGCAGTATGAGACTCTAGCTAGCCTTGCCAAACATAAATCTTCTTGTTCATTTCAGTGCGATGGTGGTATCCATTTTGACCAGCCCTGGCAACCGTGAATGACACTCTTGCAGGATGCCACGCACCAATACATGCCACCTTTCTCAAACCTCTGTGAGTTTTACGGGGAAGGCGGGTGACACCCCAACGAGTGACAACACCTTCATAACCCTTACCCTTAGTCACACCAATGATGTCAATCATCTCATCCTTCTGGAAAATGGCATCCACGTGGACTTGTTTCTCGAAGAAACCATAAGCATAATCCACTTTCTGAGCAATGGTTCCACCATTGACCCTGGATCCATCAGGTGTGCTTTCTTATAGCTAATCCTTGTCTTATAATCTGTAACACCATGACCAGAAGGAAATAGTTCAAGGTTAAGGATCATTCCAGGGATATCTAGGCTGGACACCTGGACCTAAATTTTAAACTGTTCCAGCTGTGAAATTAGACCAGAGCGGCAACAGAACAGGTGAAATATCAATTACAAGCCTTCTATGTCCAAAAAGAGGGAAACTTATTTCAAAGGTCAGTTCGGTTGTTTAAAACATCACAGTTCAGATGAGGAAGAAAACTTATTTCAGGTCTTTGTATCTTTTTGACACACTCCCAAGCGATTTCCTCCATGGCTAGGACCTATCCCAATAGGCAGAAGTATGGATAATGGGTACGCAAAAAAAAAAAAAAGCAGAGAAATTAGAAAAATAAAACACATTCTGCAGACAAGTATCCAAATCATTCTCCCAAAATATTGACACAAATGTCACATTATTAAAAAAGCAATACATCATTATCTATAGAGAAAAAAAGCAAGATGGAAAATCTATTTAATAGATACTGGCCATTAATTCCCACTGCTGAATTGGAAAGTTGTATTACTACTCAGCACGGAGAAATGAATCTGACCATCAAAATTAAAATAACAATGAGTGAACACTTTATCAATTGAAAGAATGCGCACATTTAAAAATAGGCTATCAATTACCTGGAGTGTAGAGCCAAAACCCGGAATAACAATGCATCTTTCATTTTCTCAATTGTATGGATGCTTTTCTTCCCTTCTTCAGTCTCATATTGTTTGGAGTACTTAGTGAAAGCCTTCTTCTTGGACTTGCACCAGTTCTTGCATGAACCTAAGCACTGCCTCACTCACTCAGTGCTGGAGGCCCAAGCTGTATTTAGAAGCGAGAGCCCACTTGTGGAAGTCTTAACATAAGCTACCACTCCAACGATAACCATGGGAGGAGCCTCAATAATTGTAACAGCTTCACATGTCTCCTTCTTGTGAAGTTCTGTAGAATATAAGTGTTATTAGATACAGCACTAAATTAAAATTGTGCAAGTTAGGAAACAAAATCACAGGTCAATATGAACCAAACACCAAGGCAAATTCCTTTGTTAAAATAGAGCAACCAAGAACAAAATTAAGCCAGGAAATTTCATACTTGAGTCAGGCTTACTCAACCTCCTGACAATGTGGGGTATCCAACATGGCTTAAAGGCAACGAGTGTCAGCCTGCAAAGGCTTTATAGGTCATCCTTAG
The DNA here is from genome assembly GCA_016808115.1 of Tetrastigma voinierianum. Classification (NCBI taxonomy): domain Eukaryota; kingdom Viridiplantae; phylum Streptophyta; class Magnoliopsida; order Vitales; family Vitaceae; genus Tetrastigma; species Tetrastigma voinierianum. Next base: position 138,616 of record JAEQBH010007693.1, read on the forward strand.
GAAAAGCCTTCCTGCATGAGTTCAGATAGCAATGGAATAAGTTAAGAAAATGTATTCAATGTATTAAAACGTCTGGCAGATATCAAAACAAGAGGAATTTTACATTCTATTTAGCATCTAATTTATGAAAGATCTGATGTTCCTCTAACACAACTCACACAGAATAAATAAGTACAGCAATATCCCAAACTCGCATAGGCATTAAGGTTAATCCACTACTCAGAGGCAGAGAGGTAATTTTCATGATCTTCACTTGTAGAAAAAAACTTGCCTCTGCCATAAACAAAAATTCAAGCTCTGTAGGAAAAACAATATGATTGATAATATGCCAAAGCCTTATACAGCACCTCTATGTGGCAATGCTTCCTGGGCAGAAATCCAAGAACCATGCCTGGGATATCAAACTTCAGTGCGACATTCTTCTCCTCCCTAACCATGGAAATTGAAAAATATGAATCTCCAAATGTTCATATTTACAAGGAAAACTAATATATTATCATAACTTTATGGCCAAGGAACTTTCCATTTTGTAACAATATATTGATGGAATTCACAGTAAAAAATTAAAACACATTTATTATAGGAATAAAATTCATTTTATATTCTCCAAAATGGAAACTGAAGATTTTATAGTCAGGCTGTTAAATATCTCGTTTGGAAATAATTCATCTTTCAAGATAGTTTCTAAATTGATTTTCTTCAGAAATACCCAGAATCTTTTCTTTCTTTACGAAAATCAAATCAATCAATCAAACATGAATCCTTTTTAGAAAACTATTTGCAATTACATACACCATATTTTTCGTGTCTAGTGAACCTTTGGAATTCACAAAAATTTTTCAGAACTGAAAAGGAAAAACATTAGAATTCGATTCTTCATGAGCTTTTTTAGAGCCAAAGGAAATAGAAATTAACAAATACATCAGAAACATTTATTCAGAACTAACTCACAATCATGTTTTTGCCATTCCCATTTCAGGATTCAGGAAAAGGAGTTTAGAAAATAACAGTAACCAGATCCTTCAGGAAAAAATATATCAACAAGTTCTGAAGCATTTGTACCTCAACAAAATCATTAATTATAAAACCCAGCATGATTAATTTAAGAAAAAACACGAAAAAATCATCAGAGGAACTCAATATGATTGTCACGCTTAGATCCTGAAATGCACATTAACTAGAAACTGTTGATCTATAAGCAACAAAAAAAAGAACTGTTCTCTAAAGAAACAACATTGGTTGCAGGAGAATGAAGACTCTTAACAGCCGGATATAGAATTACTATATGGCTTTTGAGTGTACTTTTACAGCCAAATAAAAACAAACAGAAAACACGGGGTTGAAATATGGTATTATCTTTCCTTTAAATCGCATTTTCTAGTGACCGGCTGGCACTTGTAGAAGCTGACCACAAAGTCATGATCGAACTCGAAGAAAGGCAGAAGCTGTACTGTGATGAACCGTGAAGAGAGAGTTGAAACCTAAGTTCTCTGTTAGTATATACTAATTTAAATTTACAATGCCGCCGCCTACATTCCACGACCACAGCCCGCAATACTTTCAACAAATTACAAATTCTTTTAGGAGTCTTTTGCTGCCATTGTTTGGATTGGGCCAAACCTGGTCCAACAATTCGAGCCCAAATTGGGATTGGGGAAATCTGGCCTATCTTCATGCTATAGTATTTTTTCCACTTTACTGCTTTGCTTGACTCACACCTATGGACATTTTCTTAAACAATTAGATAAAATAAAATTTGGACCTCAAAAATAATTTAATTTTCAAATGCTAAATAAAGAATATTTATAATTAAATAAAAAATATTCACAAGATAAATGATACTTAAATGCTAATGATATATTAGGATTCAATAAAATTAAGAAAAATAATTATATAATCGTAATTTCAAGAACCCTAACCTCTTTTTCTCTCAACTTTTTCTTAGTTAGCCTATTTTCCTTAAGCAATGAGGGGTAATTGTTTTATCATTCTTGGCTTGAAATCACCATTCTACACATTTTTCCAATTGTTTTTCCATACCGATAAAATTAGTTTATTTAACCTGAATTAGGTTTGATTTTTTTTTTTTTTTTTTTTTTTGCAACAGTCATGCGTCTTGGGCGGTGTGTGGTTATGTCGTACCGTCTTTGTAGGGTGTGGTTGTTTGTCTAAATCTGCTTGTTTCCAGGGAGTCTTTGTGACCCAAGTCGACACATGAAACTTACAATAGTCTCATTATCATGGTAGTATATGAATAAAAATAGTCCTGTGGCTCATTACATCCACATAGCCAAAATATAATCAGCTATATTAAAATAGTTTCAAAATTTATTACATCATTTCTTAATGCAAAGCAATATATTAAAAATTGAACATTCCCCAATATCATGCAATAAACATGAATCAAGGCCACGATGCGGTCGCTTCATAATCCAGGCCTCTAGGAGCGCCGTCTTATAGATACTCCACATACCTGAAATAATTTTTTCCCTCGACGGGGAGTGATGATACCCGATGGTGATGATCACTGGGCGAGTTCTTTCACGGCTAGAGAAATCTTTCGTACGATGAAAAACCATTACATTCAAGTAAATTAATGATTCTCGCACAATGTCTAAATATAATCTGTATTTAGTCACTTACCATATTTCATCGCTTGTGCTTATATCGTATATGAAACCGTTCCAAACAAAATATTTGTTGTGTTTGATTTGTGGAGACAACCCTCGAATCTCATCGATTAGACAATCTTCTTAGGTAAATTTATTTGAGCGCTCTCCGAAACAATTCATGGGGCCCTCAGAGCGTGAATTGTTGGGCTGATTCCCAGCCAACGATTAGCCGAGGACAGCACTCAGATTATAATTTTATTATTTTAGACA